>PVKH010014447.1:0-16484 GCA_004027955.1 Chaetophractus vellerosus
TTTGAGTTAATTTTTGTATATGGTATGAAATAGCGCTCTTCTTTCTTTCTTTTGGATGTGGATATCCATTTCTGCTGGCATCATTTGTTGAATAGACTATTCTGGCCCAGCTGGGAAGGCTTGAGTAACTTGTCAAAAATCACTTGACCATAGATGTGAGGGACCATTTCTGAGTTCTCGATTGAGTTCCATTGGTCAATGTGTCTGTCTTTATGCCAGTACCATACTGTTTTTACCACGGTCACTAAGTAATATGCTTTAAAGTCCGGAAGTTAGAGTGCTCCAAGTTCATTTTTCTTTTTTAAGATCTTTTTGGCTATTCAGGGCCACTTACTCTTCCAAATAAATTTGATAATTGATTTTTTCCACCTCTACAAAAAACGCTCTTGGGATTTTTATTGGGATTGCACTGAATTTGTAAATCAGTTTGGGTAGAATTGTCATCTTAACTATAGAATGTCCTTCCATTTATTTAAGTCTTCTTCACTTTCTTTTAGCACTGTTTTATAGTTTTCTGAATACAGGTCCTTTATGTCTTTGGTTAAGTTTATTCCTAAATATTTGATTGTTTTGATTGCTTTCATAAATGGAATTTTTTTTTTCTGATTTCCTCCTCAGATTGCATATCAGCAGTGTATAGAAATGTGTAGTGGTTTGACAGTTTTATTTAATTATGAATTCCAAAAATGTAATTTGAATCATGCTTGTAAACTGATCTGTTCATCTGGGCATGATTGGTTTATAATTAGGGTGTTAACTGGTCCACATCAGGAGGGCATTGAGCCCCGCCCCTTGGTGGGTGTGGTCTCAAGTATAAAGGCAAGGCAGCAGATTGGAGAAGCAGATTTGAGAAGCAGTTCTGATGTTGGAGAGGAGCGCTCCAGGAGAAGACAAGTGAGCCGTTCGCCCAGTAGTCTACAGCTGGCCTTGTGGAGAGACGCAAAAGCATACAGAGCCTCATGGTCTACAGCTGAACTTGTGGAGGAAACAGAAGCTAAGCCCAGAGAGAAACGCAGCCCCAGGAACAGAGGAACCCAGAAGCCTGAACCCTGGAGACGTCGGCAGCTGTCTTGCTCCAACACGTGGACTTTGGTGAGGGAAGAAATTTATGCTTTGTGGCCTGGTAACTATAAGCTTCTACCCCAGATAAATACCCTTTATAAAGACCAACCAATTATTGGTATATTTCAAAAGGCACCCCTGTGGCTGACTAATACAAAATACTTTTGATTTTTGTGTATTAATCTTGTATCCCACCACTTTCCTGAACTCATCTATTAGTTCTAGTAGCTTTGTTGTGGATTTTTCAGAAGATTTTAGATATAGGTTCATATCATCAGCAAATAGTGAAAGTTTTACTTCTTCCTTTCTTAGTTGGGTGCCTTTTATTTCTTTACCTAGCCTAATTGCTTTAGCTAGACCCTCCAGCACAATTATTGAATAACAATTGTGACCATGGGCATCCTTGTCTTGTTCCTGATCTCAGTGGGAAAGCTTTCAGTCTTTGACCATTGAGTACAATGCTAACTGTAGGTTTTTCATATATATACTTTACTATATTGAGAAAGCTACTTTCTATTCCTATCTTTTGGAGTGTTTTTATCAAGAAAGGGTGCTGTATTTTGTCAAATGCCTTTTCTGCATCAATTGGGAGGATCATGTGATTTTTCTTCCTCAATTTATTAATGTGGTTTATTACACTAACTGATTTTCTTGTGTTGAACCATCTTTGCATACCTGGGATAAAACTACTTGAATGTAGTTAATAATTCTTTTAATGTGCTTATGGATTTGGTTTGCAAGTATTTTATTGAGGCTTTTTGCGTCTATATTCATTAGAGGAATTTACCTGTAATTTTCTTTTTTTGTTGTATCTTTATCTGGTTTTGGTATTAGGGTGATTTTGGTTTCATAAAATGAGTTTGGTAGCATTTCTTCCTGTTCAGTTTTTTGAAGAGCTTGAGCAAGATTGGTATTAGATCATCTTTGAATGATTGGTAGATTCACCTGTGAAGCCATCTGGTCCTGGGCTTTTCATCTTTGGGAGGTGTTTGATGACTATTTCAATTTCTTTACTCATGATTGGTTTATTGATGTCTTCTATTTCTTCTAGGGTCAGTGTAGGTGGTTTTGTGTTTCCGGGAATTTGTCCATTTTGTCTACATTGTCCAGTTTGTTGGCATACAGATGTTCCTAGTATCCTCTTAAGATATATCTTGTTTCTGTGGTGTCCGTGGTAATGTTCCTCCTGTTATTTCTGATTTTATTTATTTGCATTTCTCTCTTTTTTCCTTTGTCAGTCTAGCTAAGAATTTTCGATTTTGTTGATCTTCCCAAAGAACCAACCTTTTGTTGATCTCTCTACTGTTGTTTTGTTTTGTTTTCAATTTCATTTATTTCTGCTCTGATCTTTATTTCTTTCCTTCACCTTGGTTTGGGATTAGTTCACTCTTCTCTTTCTGGTTTCCAGGTGTGCAGTTAGGTCTTCAATTTTAGCTCTTTCTTCTTTTTCAATGTAAGCATTGAGGGCTATAAATTTCCCTCTCAGCACTTCCTCTGCAGTGTTCTTTATATTTTGATATGTTGTGTTCTCATTTTTATTCATCTCAAGATATTTACTAAATTCTCTTGCAATTTCTTCTTTGACCCACTGATTATTTGAGTGTGTTGTTTAATCTCCATATATTTATGAATTTTCCGTTTCCATCTGTTATTGATTTCCAGCTTCATTCTGTTATGGTCAGAGAAAGTGTTATGTATAATTTCAATCTTTTAAAATTTATTGAGACCTATCTTGTGACCCAACATATGGTCTATTCTGAAGAAGGATCCATAAGTGCTTGTAAAAATATATATTCTGCTTTTTGGGGTATAATGCTCTATAAATGTCTGTTAGGTCTAGTTCATTTATCATATTATTCAAGGTCTCTGTTTCCTTATTTATCCTCTGTCCAGATATTCTATCCAATGTGTTGTATTGAAGTCTCCAACTATTATTGTAGAGACATCTATTTCTCCCTCTGTCTTACCAGTGTGTGCCTCATATATCTTGAGGCACCCAGTTTAAGTGCATAAATATTTATTATAGTTATTTCTTCTTGGTGAATTGCCCCTTTTATTAATATATTATGACCTTCTTAATCTGTTATAACAGATATAACTAATATTGGACAAAACCTATTTTGTCCAATATTAGTATCACTGCTTCAGATCTTTTTTTGGTTACTATTTGCATGGAATATCTTTTTCCAAACTTTCGCTTTCAACTTGGCTGTGTCTTTACCTCTGAGATGAGTCTCTTGCAGACAACATATAGATGGCTCATTAAAAAAAAATCCATTCTGTCAATCTATGTCTTTTGATTGAGGAATTCAAGTCAATGCTATTACTGTAAAGGCATTACTTACTTCGTCCATTTTATCCTTTGGCTTTTTGTTGTAATATCTTACTATTGTCTGTGTTTTTACCCTTTAAGCTATCCTTACTAATAATCTTCATTTCTATATTCTCCTCCAAGTCTCTTAACATTGTTTTTTTCCTTTCAGGCTGTAGAATTCCCTTTAGTATCCCTTGTAAATCTGGTCTTTTGGTAACATACTCTCTCAGTTTTTGTTTGTCTGTGAACACTTTAAATTAAGCCTTATTTTTGAAGGACAGTTTTCCCGGATAAAGAATTCTTGGCTGGCAGTTTTTCTCTTTCAGTACCTTAAATACATGATATTTCTTCTCGCCTCCATGGTTTCTAATGAGAGATTGGCACTTAGTCTTATTGAAGTTGTATGTGAGACATTAATTTCATTTCCTTGAATTGATTTAGGAAATTTGTTTGGCCATCTTTGATTTGTTGTTCCAAATATGCTTCTCCTCCAACTTCTTAGTTTCTTCCTTTGACTGGTCCGTATCTTCCTGTTTCTTAGTATGGCTTTTAAGTTTTTGCTGATGTTTAACTTGATGGATTTACTCTGTCAGTTTCTCTCTCTTGCCTAGGGTTTCATTTTTGTTTGGCTTGTTTTAAGGCTCTTCTTTGACACTTGGTTCCAGTTTTCTAAATCTTTAGAATTGCCAATGTTTAACTGAAAAAAAATTGAAAAAAGAGAAGAATAAGAGAAAATATGAGCAAAAAGGAAAAGTAAAAAGAAAAAAATGAGAAATTGGAAGAGAAAAAAAGGAAGAGAAATGAAAGAAAAAGAAAAACAAAACAAAATAAAACAAACAAATAATGGTCTTCATTCCTAGGCCACCTTCTCTGGCTAGGTTCTTCCTCACTGGCCACCTGCATCTGCATATCACCCCATGGCCCTGCTGCCCCCTGGGTACTCAGATGAGGAGAGCAAAAAACAAACAAATAAAAAAACAAAAAACAGGCTTCCATTTCAGGCCACCAACATCCAGCTCTGCCCCTCCATGCCGGCTGCTCGCACCCCTGGTGTCTGCTCTTCAGTCACCTGCCCAGATTTCCCCTTGGCCTCATGACTTCCCCTGGAAGGCAAGCCTTCTTGTCTTTACACCACTTCTGGAGGAAGAATGCAGTCTGCTGCTGCCTACTCTGCCATCTTTTCTCTGCCCCTTTTTGTTCTTTTTTTCTTAATTTGGAAGTGCTGTAAATTAGTATGCGGGTTTAGAAGTTGCAAGTTGTATTTTTTTATGTATGTATTTTAAATCAAGAAAGAAAAGAAATGGTCATTCAAAATCATCCTATTTCAAGTATTAGCAAATATCAGAAGTAAGTGCCCTTCAGCTCTGAAACTTTATTGTAATTAATACTACTATATTACAATAATAATAAACAACCTTTATTGACCATTTACTTTGTGCCATGCTTTGGACTGGTTCTTTATAAGCAATGTTTCATTAATGAGGTAGGTATGTATTATGACTATCTTGTATTATCCCCATTTTCCAGATATGGTTACTGATACTTAAAATTGTTGAGCAGCTTAGTCATGGCCTCACTGACAGTAAGTGTAGAATATGGAGTCAAACCTAGACAGTCTGAGTTCAAACTTAGTCACTTTGCTGTACTGTATTATCCCATAATAATGACTCTGTTGTGGGGATGGTGGCTAGATGTTCTTGCTGTAGAACAAGGTTCAGATAGGGAAGTATTTGAAGATAAGGTTGGCCAGGTCATTAGGGGCCTAATTATGAAGGATTTTAAATACACAGGAACTCTGGAAAATCTACCTTGATTTGTCTTCAAAAAATATTAATCTGAATGGGGAGCTGTTAGATTATATATATGGTAATAGAATATAAATATTAAAAAATCCATGAAACTTCACTACACAAGCAGTGAACCTAAGTTAAACCATGGACCATAGTTAATACTACAGTAATAAAAATGTGCTTTATCAATTGTAACAAATGTGACATACCATCGTAAGGTGTTAATGATAGGGGAGTATATGGAAATCTTGTATTTTATTCATGGTTGCTCTGTTAACCCAAAACTTCTCTAATAAGAATATTAATATGCTGGTGTGTTATTGTTAAGTATATTCTCACATGGTACACACGTTTCATTGCCTGCTGTTACGTTTTAATCAGACAGATGGTCAGTAAAGCACTTGGCATTTTGTCAAGGCCCACAGCAAACACTCCACAGATAGAAGCTATTTTTAATACTATACTGTGGAAGTGTTCTTAACTGACTTCCGCTTAAGAGACTTACCAGAGTAACCTATGCTTTCTATTTACGTAGCCCAACATTTTGACTGATATTCATGAAATTCCAAGGCTGTGCCTTTGCGTGTCAGCTCTCACCAGGTGCCCTGATATTGTGAATGTTTACCAGAGATGAACTGTGCTTGGTCCCAAACCTGTTTATGTCAGTTATACTTATTTTCATCCTGTAATCTAAGTGAATTGTTATTTAAACCAATGAAATGTGAATGTGGAAAGAAAGAAATACTTCTATAAAAACTCAGTTGAATTTTTGGATGCACTAGATAAAGGCAAGTCATGAAAAAAAATCACGCCAAATTTGTTGTGGGCGAGAAAGCTGTAAAGGGTAAAAAAAAAAAAAATCTTATAGAAATCTAGAAAAATTCTGTACTTAGATTTCTTCATGAGGGGCTTATAATTCTTGTTCTACTTTAAAGACACATTTCATCATGGGTATATTTTATGATATGGCTCTTGGCTAAGTATGGAATTTGCCTCATCATCCTGTGAAATAGAAAGAGTAATTTAGCATGTAGCTTACATAATAATTATAAGAGCATATAGGTAGTTTGTTTTTGTTGGTGTTGCTGCTATTGCTTACTTAAAAATTCCTATGACATATTTCTTAAGTATCCTGTCTGGTTTACATTTATGAAAGTAGGAAATAAGAGATGGAATATTGTGTTTTTATGTATGATGGTGACCTTTTTATAAAGTGTCTTAGTCAGCTCCTGATGGGAGATGGGTGCCCTGTGGTTGATATACAGTCTTCTATTTAAGGCATGGTTTCAAATTTAGTACTTTTCTGGTTTAAAAACAATAAATTGTTTATGCAGTATCAAGCATTTTAAACCCAGTTTATGACAGGTTGGCATTTTGCCAGTCTCGGTTTAAATAGTCTAAATAATTTAGTTTGTTTTCCTTCAATGTACAATAAATTCTGAAACCCAGGAAATGTTAAGTAAGTTTTGTTTTATTCTCTACTATGCTGAGGTCAGGGAGGTTAAGCTCTTAGCCAGTTTTTGAACTCCCTTGTTTTCTCCCAGTCTGCTAGCCTTCTTTTGTACTTTTATATTGTGCCTTTTCTTTTATATGACATATCCACGTTATTGAACTTCTGTTTTTAGAATTCTTTCTCTCCCATTAATTATCTCTACTGAATTTCCATACATTGTAATTTCAGTTATAAATAAAAGGATATCTTTGCAAGTAAAAAATTCAAGTATTTTTTTATCCCAGTATTTTCCAAGTGTGATCAATAAATTACTCTGATTTGATTAGCTGAAATGTATGAATCAATAAATAATAAACATCAAAAGAGGTCAAGATTTAGTTAAACACCTAAAATGTGGGCATTTATTTGAATTTATTTTCAATATATTCACTTTGAGATAATGTGAATTTAGATAGTTTTATACCATGAATTGTAACAGACCTGGAACAACCAGAGTCTGGGAACTGTGGATTCTTTATTAATTTTGAAAATAGAGAGATGTGAGACAAGGAAAGGCACGTGAGCAGTATTTGATAATAACACCAATTTAAATAGCCCCACTAAGAAACAACATAATGAACATTAAACATATAAATTTGAAATCTTTGCATTCAATAGTATGCACCCATGATATTGCTAGTCACGTTTTTCTTTTTCCTGTCACCCACTCTGCTATTTCAGGTAATATTCGCATTTAAAAAGTTTGGATCCACTCTTCACTCAGAGTGATTGGGTGAGGAGGGCCAGGGGTTATATGTTAGGTGTGGCCTATCAGATCTCCACTTCTCTCTGTCCTTTGTGATTAGTTCAGGAATGCCCAGATGTTGCCATCAAAGCCAATGAGATGTCATGAGAAATTTTGGATAAAGGGAGGGGCAGTGTGCCACTGAACTGGTAGTGGCTGAGAGGATATGGGTTTCTAGAATTGCTGACATGTTCTTGTTTATGTAAGGGAGGAGCCTGTCTGCAAATGGATCAGGAAATAGAGTTGGAAATATGCCAGGTCCTGATGACACGGTTTGAGCTTCCAAATCAAGATTAACTAATAATAATGAAATTGAAAATTTTAGAGCTAGTTAATTCTTTTTTGTTTAAGCCGTTTAAAATAAGTTTTTCTTTCACTTGCAATGAAAAAAAGTTCTAATTTAAAAACATGCACTTTCATTTATGGATTATTGATTAATTAATTTGTAACTTTCTGTTCATTGCCAGCCCCAAAGCAGTTCCAGTTACACAGATCTGTTCGTTAAATGGGAACAGCAATTTGCACAATGTATGTTTCATATTAAATTTAACATGTTTAAAATATTCTTTTCTGTAAAAATAATTTTCATGTGACTGGGGTTTTAAGTTTTCATTTACAATTGTATTTATTCACAATTTCTTTTTTTATGGAAATAATGGGATAATTTGGAAAACTGATGAAAACTACATACCCAATGCGGAGAAAAGTACAAAATACTGTGTCAGATTGTCCATGGATTTTCTGAAGCCTGTATGTAGACTACTGATTAAGGGACCCTGCCCTATGGTCAAAAAATGAATCCTTGATATTTTTGATTTCTGGGATTTTCTTGAGGTTTTCTTTATCTGCTATATGATTAATTTTTAGATATGTTCCAAGGATGCTTGAGAATAACGTTTATTCACTCTCTTTATATAGGATATAGAATCCTAAATAAAACTTATTTTTTTTATAAGATTTATTTATTTTATTACATATCTCCCCTTCCCCCCGCTGCGGCGACGCGCCGAGAGTGGTCACTGCGCAGGCGCGGCTTTCCCCGCTTGTGGGCGGTCTCTGCGTCCGTTCACGGCCGGCGCTTTGATTCAGTTTGCGGGTGGCTGGCTGCGCTCCATCCGCGGGCGACCTGCCCTGCCCGTGGCAGCTCTTGCCCTGTCCGTGGCAGCTTCTTGCCCTGCCCACGGCGGCTCCGGCCCGCCCATGGCGGCTTGCCATTCTCAAGGCGGTCTGCCCACTAGGAGAGGTCCCCGGGAATTGAACCCAGGGCCTCCCATGTGGTATGCCGGCACCCTATCCACTGGGCTATCGAGCCAGCCCCAAAACTTAATTTTAATAGGATTCAAGTTCAGTAATTCTCTTTCTCCCTCATCCTGTCATTTTTCTTGCAGTTCTAATGTTTACTGTTAGACATTTCCATGCTTTCATGATATCCACTAATAATGGTTCATAGTTGTTATGTATTTATTACTGCTTTATCCTTTATAAAAATAGAGACCATTATTATCTTTGACAGTTTTTGTTTTTTAATTATACGTTATTAATAATGCAAACCCTGGTTTCTTTTTGTTTCTACTTGCCTAATTCATCTTTTCCCAACCTTTTATTTTGGACGTTTGTCCATCTTGTCATCTTGGATATGTTTCCTGTGAGCCAGATATATAATTACTAAGCAACAGAATCATAAGGTAAATAAATGGCTGTTGTTTTAGCCCAGTATGCTATAGGTGCTTTGTTACACAGTAAAAGTTGACTGATCAACTACCAGTTCCTTTTAAGTTTTTCAGAAACATTCTAGGGAGTGGATGTGACTCAAGCAGTTGAGCGCCTGCCTCCCATATGGGAGGTCCCGGGTTCAGTTCCCGGTGACTCCTAAAAACACAAAAAAACAAAAAAATCAACAAGCAAACAAACTAAAAACCCAACTTAGGGGAACCAATGTGGCTCAGTGGTTGAGCACTGGCTTCCCACATACGAGGTCTCAGGTTCAATCCCCAGCCCCAGTGCCTCAAAAAAAAAAAAATGCAATCAATTTTGAACCTCACTCTGTGTATGATGAAGACTTTATCACATGTTTAGTCTCAGGTTAATTTTATTTAGATTTAATTCTACACATTTAACTGATATCAATGTTTCCTCCCACAGACCTTTGGTGTCCCATTTTTCTTATTATTAAATAAATATTTTTGTTGATCATTCATTTGACTAAAGTCTATCCTTGCATAATTTTTTAAGAAGAAGAGCTAATGGGTTGTATATTCTCATAGCCCTTTAATGTTTCAAAGATGGATTTTGCACACAAACAACCTTATAACACAACTACTTCCTTCAAACTCTATAGACATTGCTTCACTGTCTTTTAGTGGCCAAGGTATTAGAGGAGAATGAGTTTTATTTATTTATTTATTGCATTTTTAAACAAATAAATTTTATTGATACATATTAATAAAGCATAAATCCATCCAAAGTATACAATCAATGGTATTTTGTATAGTCACAGTTGTGCATTCATCACTTCAATCATTATTAAGGCATTTTTATTATTCAAATAATAATAATAAAAACAAAAAACTCATATGTTTTATTTATTTTTAAAAATATTAATCCCATTTATTCTTCCTGAAGACTTATAGACTTAGACCCTTCATCCCTGAAATGACTGTTTTTTTCAGATTACTTATAAGTATGGATCTCTATTCATCAATGTTGCATGCAACAACTGATCCCTGTTTAACTACAGGCTCAGATCTTTTATATAGTTCAGGAAAGATTGATCATTGCTATGACACTCTTTATCATTTTGCCCTTGCAAATACTTATTTTCTCAAGTTGAGTTTTTGTTCTTTATCTACCATGTTTTTATTAATAATTTTCCTATTTTTGTATATGATCTCATTCTTGAACAACTTCTGCCCCCTCCAAGATGGCTCCTTCGTATGTTTTGCTTGCTGTTTTTGCTTGTTGTCTGCGCTCGTTGTCTGCTTGTCGTCTTTGCTCATTTTCTGCTTGATTTTTCTTAAGGAGGCACCAGGAACTGAACCTGGGATCTTCTATGTGGGAGGTGGGCATCCAACTGCTTGAACCACAGCCACTCCCTCTGGTTTTATGCTAAATAAATTATTCAATTTTTAGTGTGGATTCTAATTTTTATTTATCTCTAATGCAGATTTTAAAAAACATTTATTGCTATTTTTAATCTCATTGTGTTATTTTCTTACATTAGCTAGCTTCTTTCCTGCATTCACACTTGTTTTTTCATTCTTTTTGTTTCATGGAATTTAACTTTTTTTGTATTTCTTTGAGATTATAAAACTAAGTTGACTTTCTAAAACATTCTTATGTTTTCATAAGAAAACTCATTTCCAAAATTATATCTCTAATAGACTTTCACTTCTGACTAAGATGGAGGCTTGTAGTCTCCCTGAGTTAAGGAGACAGATAAGATTCTAGGGAAGTTAAGGTGGTTAGAGTTTTTAGGAGAGATCTGCCAGGAAAGAGAACTAGGGAGATATGAAAAACATCCTACATAAGTATCAGTACTGATTAGTGCATGAATGTGAGGAAATTACTAGAGGGTGAGAAACTAATTGCAAAGATTATTGGAAACAATGTCTGAGGCTTTCACAGGACTAGGGATAATACCTGTTCCCAATGTCCAGAGTGTAAAATCTCATGATATACAAGGCTCAAAGTCCTAAGATGGGTCTTTCTTCAGTTGTGGGGAAAAGTTAATGCTAGATAAAATGCTTCTCTGGTATCCCTAACAAATCTTAAAAGAGGATCATGAAGAATCAGTTTCCAAGTAACTTAAGTGTGTCCAGAACAAAGACAAATAATATTTATAGGAATGCAAAAATATACAGGAACGAACAGGTAAAACTTACAATAGCAAGAACCTAATAAAAAAAATTATCAGTTATGAAATGGAGGGAAATACAACCCATATGATGAGAAATATCAAACAGTTGAAATTGACCCAAAATGACACAGATGACAGAATTAGTAAACAAAGACATTAAAATAGTAATTATAATTGTATTCCAGATGTTCAAGAAGCTAGAGTAAACTGATGATATTAATGACCGATTAGATATTGAGGAAGAGCATATTAGTTAACTTGAAGACCTAGAAAAGAAACTCTTTAAAAGTAAAAACACAGAGAAAAAAGACCACAACAATATGAACAATGTATTAGCAAACTGTGTGACAACACCAAGTGGCAAAATATACATGCAATTGGAGTCCCTGAAGGAGAGAGAAGAGAAGGTGGAACAGGAAAAAAAAAAAATTGAAGAAATAATGGCCAAAATATTTTTAAATTTGATGAATACTATAAACTATAAGAACCTCCAACAAACCCCAAGCACAATAAAAATGAAGAAAAATATACCAAAGGCATCATCATAAAATTCCTTTAAATCAAAGATAAAGAGAAAATCTTAAAAGCAGCCAAAGATAAAATATACAGTATATATAGAAGAATAAAGATAAGGATGACAGCAGATTTCTTTTCAGAAAAAAAAAAGACAAAACTTGAAGACAGCAAGTAACATAGTTAAAGTACTAAAAGAAATCAAAGTCAACCTAGAATTCTACACTCAGCAAAAATATCTATCATTTGAAAATTAAATTCTTGTTCATACATCCCAAACTGAAGGAATTCATTACCAGCAGACACACACTACAGGAAATGTTTAATGTCTTTCAAGTAGAAGGAAAATGATACCAGATGGAAAAATCTGGATCTAAACAAAGGGATGAAGAACCCTAGAAATGGTCACTGCATGGGTAAATATAAAGATTAAAAAAATTTTTTTTCTTTCTAAATCTCTTTAAAAGATAATGACTGTTTAAAGAAAAATAATAATAACAATGCATATATAGCATATATAGCAGTAAAATGTCTGACAACAATAACACAAAGCCCAGGAGATGAAGTTGAAGTACACTGTACTGCTAGAAGGTTTTATTATGTGTGAAGTAGTGTAATATCACTTGAAGGTACTCTGTGAGAAGTTAAATATTCACACTATAAACCCTGAAGCTACCACATAAATGAAACCACAAAAATATAACAAGAAAGTTATAAATAAATCAACTGAGTAAATAAAATACAACAATAATAAATACATCCAAAAGAAGTCAGAAACAGAGAAAAATAGGGAAATATAGCATGATGATAGTTTTAAACTTAACCATATCAATAATCACATAAAGTATGGTCTAAACATCCCTTAATTAAAAGGCACATATTGTCAGATTGTATAAACAAGTTAGAGCCAACTATATACTGCCTACAGGAAATTTACATTAAACATAAAATACGCACAAAAAATAAAATGGGAAATGATACACCATGATAATACTAATCAAAAGAAAACTAGAGTGTCTATATTAATATCAGATAAAGTATGTATCAGAGCAAAGAATATTATCATATATAAAGAGGGTTATTTCATAATGATAATGGGGCAAATTCATTAAGGAACATTCTTAAAAATCATGTAATTAAAAACAAAAGTTCCGAGTACATGGAGCAAAACCAGATAAACTGCAGGGGGAAATAGAGAAAGCCACAATTACAGCCAGAAATTTCAACATTCCTTTCACAATAATTGATAGACTAAGTACATAGAAAATCAGCAAAAACGTATAAGACTGGGCTGAGGGGCGCACGTCGTGCTGTTAGGAAGTAATGTCAGCCCCTCAAATGGAAGAACCCATTTGCCGCACCGCAGTGAAGGCACCTTGCGGACATCCTGTGTCAATTTCCAAAGGAACTACTATGTAAGAAGATCGAGAAGCAGAACCTAAAATTGCAGCAGTGAAACCTAAGGCTACAGGGGACCTCTGATGTGAGCCTTTCAGAAACCCAAAATGGAGTGTGCCTGAAGAAACTGTGGAAGCTGGAAAAGTAAGGTCCCTAGAACAGTCTATGGATGTGGGCTTATCAGAAGCCCAAAATGGAGCCATGCCTAATAAAAAAGCGAAAAGTGTTAGTTTAAAAATCCTCAAAGAAGAAATCTACTGTATTAACCAATGGGGAAGCAGCAACACAGTCACCCAATTCAGAATCAAGAAAAAAGAAAAAGGAAAATGGTAGAAAATGCTGGGTCTGATGGGGGAGGGGGGGGAAGCAAAAACCGAAGATAAAAATAGTGTAGAGAAGTTAGATGATGAAGATGACAATGAAGTGCCCAACTTGCCCATGGGACTAACAGGAGCTTTTGAGGATATTTCATTCACTTCCCTAACTAATCATGTCAATGGAAACTCTCTGAAGGCCATAAAAGAAATATCCTTTACGAAAGTGTTTGAAATTCAACAGAAATATCGGACCACTTCTGGAAGGCAGAGATCTTCTAGTGGGTACAAAAACAGGCAGTGGCAAAACACGGGCATTTCTCATCCCTGCTATTTAACTCATTGTTAAGTTAAAATTCATGCCCAGGAATGGAACAGGAGTCCTTTTTCTCTTACCTGCTAGAGAACTGACGAAGAAGACTTTTGCTGTGCTCAAGGAGCTAATGACTCACCACGTCCACACATATGGGTTGAAAATGGGTGGTAGTAATAGATCTGCTGAAACACAGAATCTCGTTAATGGGATCAACATCATTGTGGTCACACCAGCTTGACTGCTGGACCATATGCAGAATACCCAGGGTTTATATATAAAAACCTACAGTGTCTGGTTACTGATGAGGCTGATTATATCTTGGATGTTGGGTTTGAAGAGGAATTAAAGCAAATTATTAAACTTCCTCAAATATGCATGCAGATCATGCTTTTTTTCTGCCATACAAACTTATAAAGTTGAAGACCTGGCAAGAATTTCTCTGAAAAAGGAGCCATTGTATGTTAGTGATGATAAACCTAATGCCACAGTGGATGTTCTTGAGCAGGGGTACATTGTTCCCTTGGAAAGAGATTCCTTCTGCTCTTTACATTCCTTAAGAAGAACCTAAAGAAGAAAATGATGGTATTCTTTTCATCCTGTAATTCCATGAATACCACTACAAGTTGCTGAACTACACTGATTTGCCTGTCTTGGCCATTTATGGAAGGCAGAAGCAAAATAAGTGGACAAACACCTCCTTCCAGTTCTGCGATGCAGACTCAGTGATGCTGTTGTGTACAGATGTGGCAGCTCGAAGGCTGGATATTCCTGAAGTAGACCTGATTGTTCAGTATGACCCTCCAGATGACCCAAAAGAATATATTTGTCGTTCATAGTGTGGGTAGAACAGCCGGAAGCTTAAATGGAAGTGGGCATGCCTTGTTCATTGTGCACCCAGAAGAATTAAGTTTCCTTCATTTAACTGAAGCAAGTCAAGGTTCCATTAAATTAATTTTAGTTTTCCTGATCCAAAATGTCTGATATTCAGTCTCAGCTTGAGAAATTGAAAAGAACTACTTCCTTCAGAAGTCGGCCCAGGAAGCATGTAAGTCATATATTCGAGCATATAATTTCCATTCTCTGAAATTAATTTATAATGTTAATAATTTAAATTTGCCTCAGATTAATAACTTAAATTTGCCTCAGGTTGCCCTGTCATTCAGGTTCAAGGTGTCTCCTTTTGTTGATCTGAACGTGAACAGCAACAACAGCAAACATAAAAAGAGAGGAGGTGGTGGTGGATTTGGCTATCAGAAGGCCAAGAAAATTAAGTCCAGATCTTCAAAAACAGTAGCAAGAAGTCATCTGACAGCGGACGGTTCTCTCACTGAAGACACAACTTCCTTTCATCCTGAATAACTGTCCTGAAATGGATATTTTTTCCTCCTTGCTCTAGCAATGGAACAACGTGGAAATTTATTTCTATGATTTGGATTAATCTAAAAATTAACTTGGGTTACAAGCACTGAGCACCCTTTATTTCCAGCAAATCTCCTTTTTTTTTTTTTTTCCGGTTATATAACAGTTCAATTTTTCTTGGTTGCCTAAGGGCAAAGCAAGGGATATTTTTGTCTTTTTTTATGATGATACAATATTTTATTTTAAAATCTTTTTCCCCCCAAATTTAAGTCACTGTTGTTAAAAGAATTCTTTATGTACCTTTCTTTCCTGGTGCCTGAAAATTTTATGGTAAAGATGGCCATCCTGACTCACTGTAAAAGGCAGGGGAGAGTGTGTACTGGAGAGGTGGTGGTAATGAAGAAAATAGTCTTGGTTTATTTTTGTTTTTGGTTGTTTCTTGGACTTTTACAGCAGTTCTTGATCCTTCCTGGAAATCTTGCAGTATAAAAAGGCAGAGAGTTTTGGGAAATATCTTAGAAACACTTTAGGTTAAAGGTGGTATCAATTTTTATACACTGCTTGCTATTTGAATAAAGCACACCTTGCAGTCTTAACATTTGGGAAGAAAATCTGGGCTTTTTGAACCTCATTTACACCGATATATGTGTAATCTGCTGATCTATATATGGTAATGTTGCAAAGATCATTTTTAGAAAAACACAGAGAATGGGGCACTCATACAAATTTGTTGATTTCAAGGTGATTTGGATTTTGGTACTTCCTTCTGACTTTGAGGAGTATTTAAATGGCAAGACTAAGTATCAATAGACTCATAGCAAGGCCATCAAATAGTCATTGCTCATTGAACATTCATTAAGTAAGAAAAATTACCTCTTCCAGAATCCATGAAACAAAAATAGATCGGCAGTGAAAGTTGAAAATGAAAGGAATTCAGAGAAAACTAGCAAAGTCAGTGGGTTTTCTGTTGTAAGAGCACTGGATTTCTAGTGCTTTTTGTGTAGTATAGTAGTTCTATTTCATAGTGATTCAAAACCAAAGTAGGTAGCATCATTTTGCTGTTGTGCCAGTTAATGTTTTATAGAGTCCCATGAAACATAGGTACACAGAACATAAAGTGTAGGGCAAACAGTCTTATAAGTAGCACTCCAAAAAGCAAAGGAAAGAGGGGCCGCCTGTAGCCCAGTGGATAGGGTGCCGGTACACCACGTGGGAGGCCCCGGGTTCGGTTCCCGGGGACCTCTCCAAGTGGGCAGACCACCTGAGAAGGCAAGCCGCCGTGGGCGGGGCAGAGCCACCGTGGGCAGGGCAAAAAGCTGCCACGG
>PVKH010014448.1:0-16478 GCA_004027955.1 Chaetophractus vellerosus
GACAGCGAACTTCTCCCAGGAACTCATCGACGACCCTTCATCAGTCTTTCATCGGAGCCCCTGGCTTGCAGCCTGCCAGCGGAACCTGGACTTGTGTATCCCCACGGTCACGTGAGAGACTCTTATAAAATCTTATATTTTTAACAGAGATCTCGTGTTGATTCTGTTTCCCGAGAGAACCCTGACTAGAACACATGGTGTACCTAATATCCAAACTAATAGAAAAATAGCAAGGTTTCAATAATTAAGACCAAATAAAATAGCATTCAAGTTGTGGGCAGTCTCATTTATAGATGAAATAAGATTTACATCAGACCCATTTGGGTTCAGACCATCTCACAGGAGGTATAGGGAGACGTTGCCTGTGTGTGAAAGTTCAAGCTGGGACTCATGAGGCCGAAAGAAATGCTGCCAGAACAGGCATATGCCCAAATGCAGTAACTATAGATCTGGGCTAATTTGAACTCCCAAGAATGCAAATAAAGAGCAAAACGGTTCTCTGGTCACCCAATCAATATTGGCCCCAAGGAGGCACAGATAACACAAAGAATATGTACACCCTTTTAAAAAGCTTAGATTCTTTGTTCTTGGGTTACTCCCAGAAAAATGATTGTAAATGTGCTGCTTAGGATCTCTGAAAAAAAAAATCCAGGTATTTCAGCCATAATTGACAAAAATATTGTGGTTTTCAAAATTGTCCTGGACAAATTCCACTATAAATGGAGGCCCTATCTACCCATGTGTCCAGAGTCCAGCCGCATTGGCCTAAAAAGAGAAACTCTAGGCTTTGCCCAAAGCCCAAGTTGTTAGATTTTCTTTGAATATAACAGCATTACTTAGTAGTTTTATATTTTAGTTTTTACTTTTGAAGCAGATCAAAGTATGATTCTTAGCATGAAAGCATTTGGAAGATATATCAAGAGCCTGGGGAAGAAGCCCTCTGTTAGACTCCTTTAGGAAAACTCTTTGTAACCTGGTCTAAAGTCCCACCACAACACCATCTGATTTCCTACTCTTAGGAAAATGATATTATGAAAGGCATTTAAATTGGACTATAAACATTTTAAAAATATTGTACAAAAGATAAGCTTTTAAAAATTGTTTTTCTAAAAGGTAACTGACAGTCTTGGTGAGGGAGTAGACTAAGAGGTATCTTAAATTGCTGGTGGTAGGTATATTGGAACAACCTTTCAGAGGACACATGAGCATATGATTCAAAAGCTTTACAAACCTCAGTATCCTTTCACTTATTAATAAATTCTCCAGAAACCTACCCTAAGAAAACAATCATAGATGTGCACAAAAAATTATTACAAAGGTAATGAAGCAGCACTGTTTACAAAAGTGAAAAATGAGAAACAATCCCATTAGAGGGCTGTTAAATTAGAGGTGGCTCACTTATCTGGGTAAGATTGTATCTTCATTCTTTTTGATAGAAATAAGATGGAAATTGCAGGACATCAGGAGACATAAACCCTGGCATGAGCTTAAGCGTGCCCACCAAAAGATATATTGAACACCTAACTCTCTATACCTCAGAATGTGACCTGATTTGGAAATAGGGTCATTGCAGATGGAATTAGTTAAATTAAAATGAGGTCAGAAAGGGATTAAGGTGGGCTCTTAATCCAATATGATTGGGTCCCTATAAAAAGGGGGAAAGAGGCACATGCAGAAGGGAGAATGCCACGTGACAACAGAGGGAGCTATTGAAGTGCTGCAGCTGCAAGCCAAAGAATGCCAAGGGATGACTACCAACCACCAGAAGTAGGAAGAGGCGAGGACCAATTCTCTCCTACAAGTTTCAGAGGGAGCATGGCCCTGCTGACACCTTGCTTTCAGACTTCTAGCCTCCAGAACTGTGAGACAATAAATGTCTGGTGTTTTAAGCCACCTAGTTTGTGCTACTTTGCACAGCAGACCTAGGAAACTAAGACAGACCCTAACAAAGCTTTTACTCCTTATAAGATGCAGTGTCTAGCAATATCCAATAGCATGTATTTTATCCCATTTGCCCCTGCCTGAGAACCAGGGTGAGAGTTCATAGTTGCTTCTTAGGGTCTGGGCCCTAGATCTGGCATAGCCTCATCTGGGGATAGAGGAGCCCATGGCAGGCTTGACAGAGGCATAGCTGGTCCTCGGTAAACACACTTGGGAGGCACTGCAAGGGCCAAACAGGGAGTGATCTGGTCCCCTTCATGAGGATATTGCTTTTCCTGGGGCAGATAATATGCTTAAGTCTCTCACTTCATTTAGGACATACAAGGACAGGTTTTGCCCTCTTTTATAGAAAAATGAAAGGTAAGCAATCAAATGAACAAGCAACCTTTTTTCTAAGAGCTTTTAAGCATGGGATTTGCAGACATTCTGCTACTTTATGGCATATATGTAGCTTATCTCTAGGAAGGGTTACACGGTCCATGGCACATCTTATTTAAGAATAATAGACTTAGTCTCAATATCTTCATTCCACATGCTCCTCAGAGGAGAATTAGATACATGGCAGCTGAGGGAAATTCTTCCACAATAAAACTCAATAATCAAAAAAAGTGATTAACTACATTAGGCTATGGCTGTGCCATTGAATATTGTACAGCCATTAAAAATCACAAAATAGGAGAAAATTTCATCATCCAAGAAGGTGCTTGCAAGTTAAAGACAGATTACAAGCCAATATGTGCAATGCAACCCTAATCTTGACCAGAAGAAATACTGGACTTCTCTATACCATAATATCACCGTCTCTGGTTGATGAAGCAATGGGTGGCAGTTTTATTTTCTTCTTGGTGCTTTCTTGTAGTTTAAAATTTTCCATTATGTCTTGTACTACATTCATATTCAGAGAACAAATGGCTATGGAGAACTTTATTTATTCACTCAGTAATTATTTGTTGAGTATCTATTCTTTTTAAAGATTTATTTTTATTTATTTATATATCCCCCCTTGCTGTTTGTGCTTGCTGTGTTCATTTGCTTTGCGTTTTTCTGTGTCTGCTTGTCTCCCCACGTTACGTCATCCTGCTGAGTCAGCTCACCATGTGGCGGCTTGCCTTCTCCAGGAGGCCCCGGGAACTAAACCTGGGGCCTCCCAGGTGGTAAACCAGAGCCCAACCAATTGAGCCACAGCTGGTTCCCTATTGAGTATCCATTATGTGCCAGATATTAACATTATGCTAATACTGGGGACACAACAGCCAACACAAGACAAAAATTTCTTTACTCTCAGATCTTATTTCTAATGGGATGGGGGAGCAGAAAATAAACAAATAAATTAGCTAATTACATAGAATGTCCAATGGTGATACTTGTTTTGGAAAAGAAGAAAATTAGGGAAGGGGATAAGAGTGGGGACTGGAGGGGAAAGCAATTTTAAATGAGACCTTTGAATTTCAAATCCTCACTGGTGACTACCGGTGGCTAAAGAAGTAAATGATTATTAGGCTCAGAATAACTCAGACACCATCCTACAATGACAGAGAAGGCAGTATCTCTGATACACATGGAGAGCCGCTTAGATGGGGACTCAAGCGCCAAAAGAGTTGGCAGTGCCAGGGGTAGGCAGACACCCTGCAAGGGATTTGGAGTGTACAGTTGTACAATTGTATAAATTATCATTCCAATTAAGATCTTTGCACAAGGATCTTGTGACAAAAGCAGATAACTACACCTCAGTGCATATTCTTTGAGAAGGCTAGCTCTTGGGTACCATTTTAATGCCAGGCTTCAACAACAGGATCTTTACTTGTCTCCTTCACATAATGAGACTGAAACATTAACTAAACCTGGCTGCAGCAAGCCCTATATAAATTTCTCTTTCTTTGAAGATGAATAATCATTTTGTCATTGATAGTTTGAAAATTACGATAATATAAAAGTTCATCAAATGTAAAAGAACACCTATAAATTTATGCTATATATTTACTCTATATAACCATACCTGTATTTTTCTTTGTCAGCCTTGGGAATACTTTTTTTTTTTTTTTTTTAAACTTAAGGTCACCAACTGGTAGGGAAAATTATTTAAGAAAAGTAAACTTAATGATTGTTCTCTCACTAAGAAAGGACTTTTGAATTTGGAAGCTTGATGACTTGTAATAAAGAAAAATGAAAACAAGAAAATGAGAACCAGACAATAAATTCTTTAAAAAGCAAGCAAACAAACAACTTTTTATATCAAACCCGCAGAGAAGTGCAAAGAACATGTTTATGCATCTCAATGGATCTACATGCAATGAACATCCCTGTAACCACCACCTAGGTTAAGAAATAATACGTTGCAAGCAACCAAAAACCTTTCTTATGCCCTCAATCATTATCCCCTCTCCACCACAAAGAAACATAACATCCAGCCCTATATTTAATTCTACCACTTTTTAAATTTTATATAAATGTTTTCACACTGTACATACTCTTCTGTGTCTGGCTACTTTTGCTCAACACTATTTTGTGAGATTCATTCACGTTGTTGCTTGTGGCTACAGTTTGTTTTTGTCATTGCTGTAGAATATTCCATTTTATGAATATGTAGCAACTTATTTATCCTTTCTTTGTTCAGGTTTTATAAATAATGTCATGAATATTCTTGGTAAACACATCTCTTTTGGCTCTTATGAATAACTGTGCTTTGAGCATTCTTTTACACATCTTCTAGTACATTTCCGTTGACTATATTCCTAGGAATAGAATTACTGGGGAATGATTTTGCTTATCTTTAATTTTAATAAATAATTTCCACTGCTTCCCAAAGGGGATGTACTGGGTTACATTCCTACCAGCAATCCACGAAAGTTCATCTTGCCTGACATCTTTGGCAACACTTGATATTGTCGGTCATTTTACGTTGGCCATATTGATAAATAGCAGTATCTCATTGGAGTTTTAATTTGCATTTTCCTGTTAACTAATGAGGTTTATTGAACATTTAGATAACCTCTTTTTTTTGAAATGCTTGTTCAGGTCTTTTGTCCATTTTTCTACTGAGTGCTTTTTTTTCCTTATAAATTTGTAGGGTTTACATGATCTGGTTGTAAGCATTTTTTTCTGTTGTACATGTTACAAATATTTTGTCCCACTCTGTGGTTTGTTTTTGTAATATCTTAATGGTAATTTTTGGTTAAAAAAAAGTTCTTATTTCAACATAATCTAATGTATTAACGCTTCCATTTACAATGACTATATTTTTGTGACCCTTTCAAGTATTTTCCCCATGATCATGAAACTATTCCCTTCTAGCAGGTTTATTGTTTCACATTTAGACATACAGTCCACCTAAAATTGACTTCTTTAAAATAGTGAATCTTCTTCTAATCTATAAACAAAGTATAGGTCTTAATTTATTTATTTTATGTTTTTGAGCTACCGGGGGTGGGGGATTGAACCCAGGACCTCATATGTGGAAAGCCGGCGCTCAACCACTGAGCCACATCGGCTTCCTTGAGCTGGTATTTTCGTTTATTTTGCTTGTTCTTGTTTCTTCAGGAGGCCCCAGCAATCGAACCCAGGACCTCCTAAGTGGGAGGTGGGAGCTCAAGCGCTTGAACCACACCCCCACCTTAATTTATTTTTAAATTTCTCTCAATATTATCTGACAGTCTTCTTCTTAGAGAACATGAATAGTATATGTTTTATTCCTATTATAAATGGGTATCGTTTTACACTTTCTATCTGTTTTATGCTGGAATATGGAAATGCAAAACTGATATTTTATATTGACCTTGTATCGTACAAACCTTTTAAACTCACTTGTTAATTCTAATAATTTATCTGTAAGTTCTTTGATTTTTCTATGTACATAATCTAATTGTCTGTAAATAATCACAGTTTTATTTCTTCTTTTCCTATCCTTATACCAATACTTATATCCTTGCTATATTGCACTGCCAAGACCCCCTAGTTCAATGTTAAACAGAAGTGTTGATAGTGGATATTGTGGTCTCATTCCTTGTCTTAAAAAGAAAGCTTTCAACATTTCAATATTATGTGTGTTTTTGTTTTTTGGGTTTGTTTTTTTTTTTTTTTTGGTAAGGCAATGGTAGTGGGACAATTTATGTACCCTTTATAAGAGTAATGAAATTTACCTCTTTTCCTAGTTTTCTAAGAAGTTTTATCATGAATGGGCATTCAAGTTTATCAAATGCTTTTTATGTGTCTATTGAAATGATCAAATAAGTTTTCTCTTTTATTGTGTTATTGTTGTGAATTGCATTTATTTATTATTTTTATTGATTTTTGATTGTCAAAAAAACATTGCATTCAAGAAATAAACTCATCTTCTTATTCAGTGTGCTAACTATTTTTAAGTTTTGCATCAACTTTTCATGAGCGCTTAGCCTGCAATTTCCTTTCTTGTAATGTCTTTATGAGGCTTTAGCAACAAGGTCATCCCTATTTTTCTATTTTCTGGAAGAGTTTGTGTATTTCTTCTCTAAATGCTTGTTAGACTTCACTGAAAGAATCATATGAGCCTAGAATTTTCTTTGTTGGAAGGTTTTAATTAAGGACTTAATGTTTTTAATAGAGGGCAATTCAGATCCTCATTTTTTCTTTTGTCAGTTTTGGTGTGTAGTGCAGTACTCTTTTTAGAAAAAGAAATGTAATGTTAGTTTGGAATTGTTCATAATATCCTCTCAAGATATTTTAATATCTGTGGCTTCTGCAGTTTCACCCCCTTTTTAATTTCTTTTTTCATTATATGAGTCTTTTATTTTTTCTTGATCAGTCTCACTAGGGTTTTTTCCATTTTATGTCTTTACAAAGAGCTAACTTTTGGTTTTATAGGTCTTGCTTATTGAATATGTATTTTCTACTTCCTTAATTTCTGCCCCTATCTTTATTGTTTCTTTCTTTCTTTTTTTAAAATTTACTATCCTTTTTCTAATTTTTTGAGGTGAGTGCTAAACTGATCAATTTTCATCATTATTATCTTTTCTTATCTACATTTATATTTTGCTCGGAGCATTTGCTGCTTCTCACAAACTCTGATATGTAGTATTTCCATTATTTTTCACATCACAATATTTAAATTTCTATTGTGATTTCTTATTTGACTTATAGGGTATTTGGAAGTATATTTCTTAATTTCCATATGTATGGGGTTTATTGCTTTTCTTTTTGTTGTTAAATTCTTTTGGGGTTTGAATTCTTATTTAATTCTTTTAATTACTTTTTATTGAATTCTTTTCTTTTGCTTTATTGCCAGACACACTCTTTTTTGTAAATGTGCTGTGTGTATTGGAAAGGAATGTCTATTTTCAAATATACCATATTCTGAACCATTTTTTAAATGTTTCAGTCAGTTACAAAGAGAAATATGTTAAAATCTCCAATTATGATTATTGTTGGTCTACATGTCCATTTAGAAATGTCAAATATATTACTATAAATGATTATATATTAAATTAATAATAAAATCATTTTTACTTTGAATTATTATGGATTAATAGAAAATTGCAAAAATAGTACAAAGAGATCCTATATATCCTTCATCCAATTTTCCCCAATGGTAACATATAACTATAGTACAATCAAAACCAAAAACTTGACATTGATACTATCCACTGAATTTATTCATATTTCACCAGTTTTAGTTGTGCTCCGTCATTTGTGAGTGTGTATGTATGGTTCTACGTAATTTTAGCACATGTATGGATTTGAGAAGCCACCAACACAAGAATACAAAACAATCCCATCACCACAAATATCTGTTTTTCCACTCCTTTGTGGTCACACCCAAACCTAAACTCTGCCAACCACTTATCTGTTCCCCATCTCTATAAATTTGCCATTTAGAGAATGTTATATACAAGGAGTCTTATAGAAGTAACCTTATGAGATTGGGCTTATTTATTTATTTGTGTTATAAAAGTTCTAGATTTACAGAAAAATCATGCAGAAAATACAGAGTTCCCACAAACTTCCCCATACCCACACAGTTTTCCCCGTTATTAACACTTTGCATTAGTGTGGAAACTTTGTTACAATTGATGAAACACTATTATTACAATTTTACTATTAACTATAGTGCATAGTTTACATTAGGGTTCACTGTTTATGTGGTATAGACCTACAGTTTTTTTTTTAATTTATTCAAGTAACATGTATGCAAACTAACCCTCCTCCTATGAAGCACATTCAAATATATAATTCAATGTTGTTCTACCATCACTACTATTCAGTAACAAAATTTTCCATCACCCCAAATAGAAACTCTGTACAAATTAAGCACTAACTCCCTATTCCCTACTCCCACCCCAGCCCCTGGTAGCCTGACTTTTAGTTTCCTGACTCCTTGACTTTACTTATTCTATTTATGTCATATCACTGAGATCATACAATGTCTGCCCTTTTGTGTCTGGCTTCTTTCACTCAACTCAAAGTTCATCCATGTTGTTGAATGGATCAGAACTTCATTCCTTTTTTTAGCTAACTAATATTCCATTATATGCATGTACCACATTTTGTTTATGCATTCATCTATTGATGGGCACTTGGATTGCTTCTACCTTTTGACAATTTTGAATAATGTTGCTATGATCTTCAGCATGCAAATATCTATTCAAGTCCGTGCTTTCAATTCTTTTGGATATATAACTAGAAGCAGGATTGCTGGGCCATTTGGTAATTCTGAACTTAACTTTCTGAGAAACCATCAAACTGTTTTCCACAACTGCTGTATCATTTTACATTCCTGCTAACAATGAACGAGTGTTCCCATTTCTCCATATCCTCTCCAACATTTATTTTCTGCCTTTAAAAAAAAATAGTAGCCATTCTAGTGGGTATGAAATGGTATCTTGCTGTGGTTTTGATTTGTATTTCCCTATTGGTTAATGATATTGAGCATGTTTTCATGTGCTTATTGACCATTTGTATATCTTCTTTTGAGAAATGTCGACTCAAGTATTTTGTCCATTTTTCAATTGGGCTGTTTGTCTTTTTGTTGTTGAGTTGTAGGATTTCTTTATATATTCTGGATATTAAACCCTTATAGGATATATGGTTTCCAAATATTTGCTCCTATTCTATAGGTTGTGTTTTTACTTTCATGATGAAGTCCTTTGATGCACAAAAGTTTTTAATTTTGATGAAGCCTCATTTATCTGTTTTTTTTTTCTTTTTTTGCTCATGCTTTGGTATAAAGTCCAAGGAACCATTTCCTAAGACAAAGTCCTAAAGATACTTTCATGTTTTCTTCAAGGAGTTTTATACTTTTGGTTCTTATATGTAGGTCTTTGATACAGTTTGAGTTAATTTTATATATGGTGTGAGGTCCACCTTCATTCTTTTGCCTATCGATATCCAGTTTTCCCCACACCATTTGTTGAAGAGACTATGCTTTCCCCATTGAGTGGACTTGGCACTCTTGTCAAAAATCAATTGGCCATAGATGTGAGGGTTGATTTCTGAACTCGCAATTTGATGTCTTTTCTTGTGCTAGAACCATGCTGTTTTGATTATTGTAGCTTTGTAAGAATTTCTTAAATCAGGAAGTGTGAGTCTTCCAACTTCATTCTACTTTTTCAAGATAGTTTTTGTTATTCAGGGGCCCTTGCTTTTCCAAATAAATTTCATGATTGGCTTTTCCATTTTTGCAAAGTAGATTGTTGGAATTTTTATTGAGATTGTGCTAAATCTTTAAATTGCTTTTGCTAGAATTGATATCTTAAAAATATTTAGTCTTCCAATCTATGAATATGGAGTGTACTTCCATTTATTTAGATTTTCCTTAATTTCTTTCAACACTATTTTGTAGTTTTCCATGCACATGTCCTTTTTATCCTTGGTTAAATTTATTCCTAGATATTTGATTCTTTTAGATGCTATTGTAAATGGAATTTTTCTGGATTTCTTCTTTGGATTATTTATTACTAGTATATAGAAACACTACTGATTTGTGGGTGTGGACCCTGTCAATTTGCTGAAATTTTCAATTATCTCTAATAGCTTGGTTGCAGATTTTTCAGGATTTTCTATGTATAGGATCATATCATCTGCAAATGGGAAAATTTTTAGTTCTTCCTTTCCAATTTAGATGTCTTTTATTTCTTTTTCTTGTCTAATTGCTCTGGCTAGAACTGCCAGTAAAATGTTGAATAACTGTGGTGACAGTGGGCATCCTTTTCTTGTTCCTGATCTTAGAGAAAGCTTTACGTCTTTCACCATTGAATATGAGGTTAACTGTGGGTTTTTCATATATATCCTTTATCGTGTTGAGGGAGTTCCCTTTTACTCCTAGTGTTCTAAGTGTTTTTTCAAGAAGGGGTGCTGGATTTTGTCAAATGCCTTTTGTGCATCAATTGAGAGGATCATGGAGTTGTTCTTTTCCTTTGTTCTATTAATGTGGTGTATTACATTAATTTTCTTATGTTAAAGGGAGCTTGCATACCTGAGGTTAATTCTTCTTAATAATGTTGTACAATCCTTTGAATATACTATTGGATTTGATTTGCTACTATTTTGTTGAGGATGTTTGCATCTATATTCATAAGGGCTATTTGTTTGTAATATTTTCTTGTGCTATATTTATCTGTTTTGGTATTAGGATGATATTAACCTCATAGAATGAGTTAGGATGTGTTCCCTTCTCCAAGTTTTTTTGGAAGTGTTTGAGTGGGATTGATGTTCATTCTTCTTCGAATTTTTGGAAAAATTCCCCTATGACACAATCTGGTCCTGGGCTTTTCTTTGTTGAGAAGTTTTTGATTAATGATTCAAGAGAGCGTTTTTGTTGGTTTTTTTTTTTCACTCAGCATAATTCACTCGAGATGCATCCATGTTGTGTGTATCGATATTTCCATTTCATTGCTGAGTTGTATTCCAATGTATGAATGCTCCTCAGTTTGTTTAACCATTTAACTTTTTGAAAGACCCTTGGGGTGTTTCCAAATTTGGGGCTATTACAAATAAAACTGCTATGAACATTTATGTACAGGTCTTTGTATGGAGTAAGTTTTTATTTATCTGGGGTAAATGCATAGACATGTGATTGCTGGGTTGTATAAATGTATGTTTAGTTTTTAAAGAAACTGCCAAAGTTTCCATAGTGGCTCTGCCACTTTACATTCCCATCAGCAATGTATGAGAAATCCAGTTTCTGCACCCTTGAAAGCATTTGGTATTACACTATTTTTTTTAGCTTTACTGTTTTAATAAATATGTAGTGATATTGCATCATGGTTTTAATTTCCTAGTAGCATTTAATTTTCTAACAGCTACTCATTTTAAAAATTTCATGTACTTAATTCTCATCTCTGTATCTTCTTGGTGAAATGTCTGTTTATATCTTTTGCCCATTTTCTAATTGCACTGTTTTTTACTGTTGAGTTTTGAGAGCTCTTTATATATTCTAGATGTGAGTCCTTTGTCAGATATGTGATTTGCAAATATTTTCTTAGTCTGTAATTTTTTTCTTTCATCCTCTTAACAGGATCTTTTGCAGAGGAAAACTTTCAAATTTTGATGAAGTCTAATTTATGAGTGTTTTTCTTTTACTTAAATGCTTTTGGAAGCATGTCTAAGAACTTTTCACCTAGCCCTAGGTTTCCAAGATTTTCTGCTGTTTTTTCTTCTAAAACTTTTATATTTTTATGTTTTAAATTTAACTGTATGATCCAATTTGAGTTAACTTTTGTGCAAGCTGTGAAGTTTAGGTTGAGGTTTATTTTTTGACTTATGGGTAGTCAATTACTCTAACACAATTTGTTGAATAGACTATACTTCCTCCACTGGATTTCTTTTGCCCCTTTGTCAAAAATCACTTAGCAATACTTGTGTGGGTCTGTTTCTAGATTCTCTATCCTGTTCCACCAATCTTTTTATCTATCCCTCCATACTGTCAATTGTTGCTTTATATATTCAGAGGTTATGTTATTATGTGCATTCTAATTCAGAATTATCTCTTTTTATAAATTAACACTTTCATCATTGTCATTATGATATATTTCTTTATCTCTAGTACTGCTTTTGCCTAAAAGGCTTTATCTTAAAGATATTAGTATTACATCAATTTTCTTTTGGTTATAGTTTATAAAAGGATACAAATATCGCCTAATTAGCAGCCTCCAGGGGCTCCACACTTTCAACAAGCCCACATTTAATTTCCACCAATTCATTAACTAAAATAGCTGAATTTTTCTTATTGGTGTCCACATACTTCTGCCAGGGTAAGCAAGTGTTTGTGCCCCCTCTCTCCCTGTAGGTACCTGCCTCTCATTAGATTTGAAGCTAAACATTTCCTTTATAACTTTATAACCTTAGGTCTCTGATGGGTTAAAAAAAAGTAAGATATGAATTTGTTCAGCGCCACCCCCCCTTTTTAAAGTTTTCCCCATCTCTCTCTCTCTTTATTTTTTTAAGATTTATTTATTTATTTTTCCCCTCTCCCCCTCGTTGTTTTGTGTTTGCTATCTGCTCTCTGTGTGTTCTTCTGTGTCTGCTTGTCTTCTCTTTCGGTAGCACTTAGAACCGATCCTGGGACCTTCCGGAGTGGGAGAGAGGTTCTCAATCTCTTGTGCCACCTCACCTCCTTGGTCTGCTGTGTCTTTTATTGTCTCTCCTCTGTGTCTATTTTTGTCGCGTTATCTTGCTGTGCCAGCTCTCCACGCGGGCCAGCACTCCTGTGTGGGCCAGCACTCTGCGTGGGCCAGCACTCTGTGTGGGCCAGTTTGCTGTGCAGGCCAGCTTGCCTTTCACCAGGAGGCCTCAGGAATTGAACCCTGGATCTACTAAATGGTAGATAGGAGCCCAATTGCTTGTGCAACATCCATTTCCCCAGCCTTTATTTTTGTTTTAAAGTAGGGATCAATCCACTTTTAACTCTGTACATCCAAGGAAATACCGAAATATTCCAGAAACAAATCACTTTCAATTTACAAAAAAAGCAAAACAAATAATAAATAAATAAACAATAAACAGCTTTTCACAGCACAATTCAGAAATAGCAGCTGAGAATTGTTTAAGAAGGGAAATGAAGTTAGGAGAGAGCCTGGACCAGAAGTTGGCCAAAGGACACTCTAAAGTGAAGGTTTCTTTTAACTGATACCACAGCAAGGTCCAAAGACATCATATGAGGATGACATAATGATGCTATAACGAGATAGATGGCCATATAGCAAAAAGAGTGGAGCCAAATGCCCAACCACCAAGCGGAATACAGGACATCTTTGTGGAAGCCATCAATGATCACGAGTACTATAAAACCAATCCCCATGTTGTGATGAATGTCTTCCTGAGCCTAGATGCCATCTAAGGAAGGAGCTTAGAGAGGGGGCGGTTCTTGAGGGGAGATTGGTTTATAAATGGTACCTACACTTTGCATTGGTACACCTTAAATCCAGAATTGATTGAATATTTATCTAGGAGAGACTAAGCTTTAAGTTAGAAATTGCCTGAGTGGGCAACCACCACACATCTGAATTGTGGAGTATAAGTTTCACACATACCCGCACACATCCCAAAGTGGCAGGCCTCCCAAGAGACTCACACGTTCAGACTGTTGGGAGCAAAGACACATGGAAGGAGGGGCAGTGAACATATAGACAATGCTAAAAAGTGACCGGAGGGAATCTGAGCAGAACACCAAATAGCCATCCTTTCATGATACCTGCTCCTCCAAGCCCAACCCTGCCTAGCCAGGCACCTAGGAATGTGTAGCATGATAACCAAGTCAGAGTAGGGATGGTGTCAGTCTGAAAGGCAGTGTATCTTTCCTGTACTGACAAGGTGGAGTGGTGAGCCAGTCGGCATCAAGAAGAAGGTTTAGTACCAGGACAGTTCCCCTTTTCTCCCAATAAAGGCTCTCATATAGCACAATATTGTTGTTTGCTTAGAAGTATTCTTGAATTCCCAAAACAATGATACATTAACACTTAAACAAAAGCACAAAGTGCATCTCAAGCCCAAATATAATTTATTTTGTGCTTATGTAGACTTGGATATTTAGAAATTGACCCGAAATAAACAACTTACTTGGCTTGAAGATTTTTGATAAATAATTTAAAATTATCTGCCTCATCTATAATTGCTATGAGTAATTCTAAAAATTGTATTTACATCTCTGTGTACTTACCATTTATAACCCAGATATGACATGCTTGGAATAAATTAGGCACTCAACAAATGATGGCGATGATGATGATGATGATGATGAAAATGATTAGAGGGATAGTTTACAAACTGATTCTTGCCAAAGCACAGCAATACTGCAGCAATGCTTTACCTCTCCCAGATGCATTTATGTTTAAAAGAGGACTGCAGAGAGAAGACATGCTGAACCCAGTAGAATAAATGTTGAATGGTGTAATTTGAATCGTTGACATTTTAAGGAACGTGCAGGGCTGGCCCTAAAGTCCTGGAAATGTACACAGGGGCATCTATAAGCTCTGATTATACATGTAACCCAGCACAGGTTCCATAATCTTGGCGCCAACCACTAAAATATCCTTGCTCTTCATCACCCAGGGTGCAAACCTTTGGAAAGGAGCACACCCCCCACTCTCGCCTGTCAAGAAGCTGCAGCCCTTTCTGGGGGAAGTAACAGAACAATGGTTAGCGCTCCTACCGAGATACAGATGCTTCCTCACTCCAGTCTACAGGCAAGGAAGGGGGAAATTGGGATGGCAAGAATGAAATGTGATGCCTTCTAAGGAACACCAGGATTATTGAAGACTGTCAAGACTATTGCTATTCCAGTGGCTTTTACTACATATTAGAGAGGAACAAGAAATGGATTCAGCACCAGCCCACATTCATTATCTGTGGCCCTCTGACTCCCTGCACCGTCCGGAATTTTGAGATCCTCAAACTACATTCCACTGAATATAAAAATAAAATATAGCAAGTGGTATAATAGCGTTTGTCAGTTTCATTTACAGTTCGTTTAGCTTGGCTGAATTAATGAATACCTATTAGGCAGACTTGAAAGGATCCCTTTACACGTTCTTTAAAAATACTATACAATTAAAAATCCCTCTGGTAGAATCATAAATAGCAGAGGCAGAAAAAATGCCAAGTTACTCATATTGGCAGTTTTGGGAACACTGCTTTTTTTTTTTTTATCAGTCAAGAGCATTCCTAGTGTGAGGCAAAGAGCAGGAATTCATGAGACACCTCTTATGTGCAGCTCACTGCCAGGGGCATGTGTGTGCTCTCCTCCATCCTCTAAACTACCATAGTATTTCTTGTCTGTGGCTCTCCTGGGGCACCTGCTATTTGCTGTCCTCATGTGTAGTTGTTGGCCCAGGTCTTACCCCTCCCTTGGATTACAAGCTATTTTAGGCAGGCACTGTACATCTTACAGCTTCACATTCCCCAGACTACTTAGCTCAGGGTTTCACACATAGAAAGGTGTTCAATAAACAGTTCTGAATTAATAAATACCAAGAAAAAGGAAAGGAAATGTTGCTGCTCCTAAAGCTTGAAATTAATAATAATAAGCAAATTACTTTTTAAAATAGCACTTTCTATGTGCCCAGCATTATGCTTGGCATTTCAAACACATTACCTCATTTAATCATGTACCCATCCTAAGAGGGCAAAACTGAGCCTCACATAGTTTAAGTAAACATTCACTTAAGATGGCATATTCAGACCCAGGATTTAACTCCAGGTCCGTCTGACTCTAGATCCTATTCTCTTAAACTTTATACCATACATTTCAATATTTTTTAATGGTTGTTGACATTTTAGCATTAATGTGCAGTACACCAGAATTAAATGTTTAAATTGCTGAATGCTCTAGAACAAAAGACCAAGACACAATGAAGTAGGATGGAAGACTACGTTATTGGCCTTGCATTCCCTACTACTGTGGCCTGATGAATGTTGGTATCATTATACATATTCAAGACAGATTTAGACAGAGTCAAATGGTGGTCTTATTTCTTTTCCTGGATACCATGGTGCTTAGTAGAGGAAGATAATTTTATGGTATGAGATTATCAGTGAAGAAAGCACTCTAAAACTCTTCTGAGTAATTGGGGACAGTAACATACTGTCTAAGAGCAATGTTTTGAAATATTACACCTTAAATTTACTATTACATACATTTGTTGGGTATCTATAAAGGGTTAGAAGTATGCACAGGCTTTTGGAATGTAAGCCTGAATAGGATGCTGTGGCTGCCTTCAAGATGCTTGCTGTTTAGCAGAGGACCCGTTTGATTAAACAATTACAATAAAACTTGTTAAATATTACAATAGAGGCTCTGAGAAAGTGCTATAGAAATAGATGAAGCAACTTTAGAGAGGTCCTAAAATAAGAGAGAAGAGGAATGAATGTACAGGACACAGGATGCTCAGCATCAGGGCGTCTTGGCAGGTGAGGAGAGCATTACAACAAGAAAGTCTTGTAGCAGGTAGAGAGGAGTCGAGCAGTTGGCATCAGGGCCATGTGGCACAAAAAATGAGGACACAGCCATCAGGACCAGGGTTCCGGGACAAGATCTAATAGCTTATGAGGGAGTTAGGCCAGTTCCTAATCCT
>PVKH010014449.1:0-16480 GCA_004027955.1 Chaetophractus vellerosus
AAATGCCTCAACCCAAGTGAAGGGAAGTGTGGGTTTGTGCATTTGAGTAGAGACAATGAATGAAGGAGTAGAAGGAATTGGGGCTGGGAGGAAGGAGTAGGATGAGAGAAGAAAATCAGGCAATTGGGGTTTTAAAGAGACAGCTTCCATTGTTTCACTTCTTATGATTCCAGTCAAGTTATGTTAACCTTTCTTTGCCCCTGCTTACTTAACAAAATGCAGGCAACAGTGATATCCTATTAAAGTTTATAGTGGTTTTAAGAAAAGCCACTTTCATATGATCTTATTTTAACAAACACCAATCTCTGAGGTAGGGAGGTAATCATTAACCTTGTTTAAAGCAAATGACAATTGAGATTTGATATTTTGTTCTGTGGAAGGAGCTCTAAATTGGCCTTCAGGCCCTCAGATACAAAACAGTTCCTGCAAAGGAGGCACACAAGGTGAGCGCCCTAAACTGATGCAATCAGAGTTCAGGAATGTGCAGCTTGGAGAGATTTACAGGAAACAAGACAAGGAAAAGAGACCTAAGCTCTGACCAACCAGTTTCAGACAAGTTTCCTTCTGCCTCCATGTTCCAATAAGCTGCTAGAACAGAACTCGCCTGACAACTGCCATTGCCCTTTTTTCTGAACTATAAATTCCTAACACCAGCCTAATGCTTTGCTTTGAAACACCTGCTTTTACTTGGCGTTGCCCAATTTGTGAATTGTTATACTGTTTAAAAAGGCGCTCTTCTTTCTATTTGCATCAGCAGTTCTTTTGACAGTTGAAAGACAAAAAAGTGAGTTTGCTGCAGAATTGGAGTCTCATTCCAGGACTCTTAATTCATAATTGAGGGGTTTACATAAAGCTTTGCCACACTCCAATCTTTACAAACATTCCAGTGGTTCAGTCTGTACTAGCTGACACCGTGATTGCCATCTTTGACCCATGACACCATCAGAAGTTGAACTAAGGGACTAAACCCTTGTGACTGCTGAGATGGCCAGCGATTTGGTTCTGACATTATCTATATGCACAGACAAGTGTACCTGTCACTACCTTTTAATCCCATCTGGTCATGGGACCTAATTGCACATCAGATATCTCCTACAGCACAGGCTGTCAGGAGGCATTGCCTGAGACCTCAGAAGTAATTTCAAAGCCAGCCCACCACCAATACCACCTTCCCCCATTCTGAGTCCATCAACTTGAATAAACATTCTTCTAATCAGGAAAGTGGTGCTTAGAACCTATTTGTCACTCTTAGCCAGGCTGAAGTCAACTAACATTTGTGTAATAGTGACAAGATGGCTTGTACTTTAAATTGATAATAATCTGGCTACCATCAGGACATAATAAGTACCTACTCTCTATGCCAGTTGGCCTTTGTCTGGAAAGTCCATTGTCCATCCTTCAGCCTGTGAGTGCTGATGAAACAACTGGACCACTGGTATAGACCGTGTGATTGCTTCAGCATTCACAGTCCTCTGTTGTCTTTGAGCCCTGGGCAAGTGGTTTAACTTCATTTATAAAATGAGGGAAGTAGATCAAATGGGACTGATTTGTCAGCACTGTTATTCTGATACCAATGAAAAGAAAATTCACTTTTGTAGTGGGTTTTAACTTAAATTTTGGCACAAAGATTTTGTGGATTAATTGCCCGTTCTGCTAATTTCTCGAAGGTGTTTTATGGGAGATTTAAATATGGTTAGATGGCATGCTGGCACTGCTGAACACAACTTGAAATGACCATTGGGATTCTCAGAGAGGGATTTGAATCACATGGAATTTTCTATGAGAATCCATCTCTGAGTTCATAATGGAAGTCAATGGGATGATAATTTGCTATGCAAATATCTGCCTTCCTAACAGCTTTCTCAGGAGCATGCCAATGCATCAGGAGAGGACAGAGAGGAGCATGTGCTGCGGGGGCTGCCATTTCAGCAGCTCATTGACCTCAGTTGGTCTTGGAAGGGCAGACTTTTAGGGTCTATTGGAGGGACTTCTTGCCTCGGGCTGGTTGCAGAGATCAGGAGGAGAGCTCAAAAAATTCTACCTGAGAAGAAAAAGTTCCCCTCAGCCCATATCCTTTCATAGCATTCCCTTTCTAAACATGCTAATTCCAAAATTGATTGCATACATGGATGGACAGATTCTCCCGCACTTCTGGGCTTCCCACCAGCTTGAGTCCTGAGATATCAGATGTCAGAATTATTGGAGAGCCTCTGTTAGGGTGGGTCCCTGAGAGATGCCTGAGAGTCAGCAGAAAGCTGGCAGTCAGATTTATGTGCTGCCGTCACCACCAGAATCGCTCTGTAGTATCTAGACATGATGTTTTAACCTTTTAAATTTTTTGAAAATCGTTGCTCCATTTAAGCAACATGAACATCTTGAATGTTGTTTGGAATCTCCAGAATAAATTAAATATTGAATATCATAGTCAATATAAATATAAAATATTAATATTAAGACCAAAGGAAAGCAAAGGTAATTTTGTATAGGCTGTTCCAAACCATACTTCCTGTGCTAGAGATTCTGATCAGTTTCCTCTTTACCCTTTCCTTCTAACCCCATCGTGACTAGCCCCAGTTCAGAATCCTTGGTCCAAACCCAGGAGCAAACTGATAGAAAATTACAAGAGAAAACTCTACTGCACAGTGAGGCCACTTAGTTTGGAGATTTTGCAGAGACTGAAAGGACCAAAGGCATTCTTGAAACAAGTAAATAAGTACCATGGGACAGCAACCATTTAAACCCAAGGCAATCTGGAGCCAGCTTGATCTGTTTGCAGAACTTCTTGTTGCACGAGTTTACAGCATTTTAACATTTAAGGAACATATTTACTTTAAGGAGGTTAAAACCTCCTGCCTAGTAAGGATAGAAACAATGTTCTATTTGCAGAGTCTTAAAATACAGGAAATGATGGCGATTTTATCATTTGAGTATTCATCATTGCATTTCATCTGTGCTTTCATTAAAGCATTTGTTGAAGCTATAGCATCAGGCACTGTTCAAGGCACTGGTATACAAACATGAGTGAGATCGAATCCTTGCCCTTGAGAAACGTTTAGTGGGGGTAGCAGACATGTAGGTGATAATTGCAATGAGATTTGACAAGTATTATTACAAAGTTACGTACAGGGATAAACACAGGGAGCTAAAGAAGCTATTAGCAAGGAGGTGACTGCTATTTGAATAGTGAAAGCAGAGGCGATGGTGCTGCTAGAGAAGAAACTGCAGAAGTCAGGCATGGAAAACTTGGTGCAACTCAGGCACAGTAGGGATTATGTCATGCGAAAGTGGAAAGGGTATATGGAGTATAAGGCAAATGAAATAATTTGGCATAAGCAAAAGAGCCCACTGCTTATCTTTTCAATGGGGATGATTGGAACCTATAGAGCTATGCATCATTGTCTTTGACTAGGTGATTTTTACAATTCGATAGAGATTTAAGTTAACTTATAGAAAATTGAGAACAATGCTAAGAATTGTCCACTGACATGCAAATGCTTTCTGTTCTGGTGGAGGAACAGCCCCCCGCCTTCTCCCCAAAGCAGGGTTTGTTCTTCAATTTTCTCTTAGAACTGGTTGTAACGTCTTACTGGTTCCATCTTTTAATCAATGAATTAAATATTTTTTGGACACATGTTCATTTCACATTTGTATGACAGCCATGATTTTATCACTTTTTGAAAAGAGAAGGATTGGGTCAAATCATGAATAAATGATGCTCGCAAGGCTAAGAGTTTAGGCTTTATTGATAGGCATGAGTGGCCAATGAAGAATTTTAGGCACGGGAATGACATTTATATTTTGGAAAGGTGTGAAAGATGGGAAGTGTGGAGGAAAAGTTGGAGAGAAAGGAGCTTAAGCTGAGAAAACCAGCAATTGCTGTAGTTCATGCTAAAGTTAATGGGGGCCTATATTCAGATAATAGCAGTGGCTTTAGAGAGCAGGGGCTGCATGGATTGCTGTTTAAAGGTAGAATTAACACTGTCAAAATCAGATTCTTTAATAATTAGTGTGGCTATTATGACTGACACAAGTTTAGAATTCTCAAGTATTTGGAATTTACCTGCTGTAGATCTGTCAGCAGATTCCTCAAACCCTTTCGAGTCATGCGTGCCCCAGAATCATAACCTCTCCTGTTATTTTCTGCATAGAGCTGAAAAAGAGCTGCACACATTAGGGAGAAAAGAAATCTTTAAGTTGAATACTTTCCACGTATCTTTGAAGAGTATATGTTTTGAATTCTAAATAGCTTCTTTCAGGAAATGAAGGGAAAGGAAAGGGAAAGTTATATTCTCAATTATTTGCTTGCTTTTTTGAAGACCTCCCAAACAGAATAATTTAATAACTAATGAAAATCCATTCACATTTTGACCCTTTGATAATTCAGCACATCTAAGATGTGCTATGTGAGAAGAGTCCATCTCAGGCTTTGAAAGACTAGTTATTACTGGTGTCTGAAAAATCTCCAAACAAATAAATATCAAGGACAAACAAGAAATGAATATTTAGAAAGCAAAGATCGGCAGCTTGAGAAATGCCAACTTTTCCAAATCTTAAGGTGTTTTCTTCACTGAACACACAAGTCAAGGCTGAGTGCATGCTGCAGAAGAACTGACATTGTGAGGGGACATAGGAGTGCATGAAGAAAATGCATTTGGAGATTTGGGGACCACTACACTTGAGACACTCAAAACTCCCTTAAGTGTTACCTCTGTATTTTGTAAGAGGGCTGTCCCCTGAGAGGGCAATCAGGGCCGCGGCTGCAGGCTCCAGCTTAAGAAAACCCGTTCCTGTGCTGCTGGGCAACAAAACACAGAGACAAAAGTGGGAGGAGCAGGGTTATCCTCGGTAAAGGGGGTTATAAAAACCAGAACCACTAGTGGACATTTCTGGCATGGTGCTCATTTACACCATGAGTTCCAGTTTTTCATGACCTTTTTAAAATATCTAGTATTTCACAGAACTAAGCAATGAATTAAAGTATTTTGCCATCCATTAATTCACTCAACACATATTTATGTACCTCCTCTGAGCTAAGCACTGTATTAGGCTCTGGGGATACAGGGCTACACCCTCTCTTCATGGCATGTGTGGGCTCACTTCCTTAGAATTCAGCTGCTTGGAAACCAGAGACAAGGACCAAAAGGAAGGCAAAAGGAGCAAACATTTAAACAAAAGACCCCACCAGTACAGAAGACCTCACTCAGAACCTAATCATCCTTTGCACACTGGTCCTACACTTTCCAAACCTCTTCTAGATAGGCATGTTAGAGGCAGGTGCTGATAAGAGAAATGACAGAGTTTGATTTTTAAGAAAGCTGAAAATCATTTTTAAATAACCTGAGAATGTGTATATTATTTGTGCAATTAAAGAAAAATGAAATAAACTAGAAAAGAAAACATCTGTAAAGAGTTTTCCCAATGATTAAACTGTGCTTGCCTCTGGGAGGTAGGCTTATGATTACTGTATCTTTTCTGCACCTGCCAAATGTTTTGTGTTCACTACAATTTTTAAAAAGTCCACCCTAAAGGATGAGGCCTACTGGGTCAAGAAAATATAAGGCAAACACAGCTTAAATGGGGCAGAAGAATGGTGAACCCCACAGAGCAGTGAAACACATGGAAAAACATACGTGTGAATGTGCACACACAATGATTAACACAATCACCCACTCCAGAGCATGCGTGATCAGGGCTTTGACATATCTAAACTGTTCCATAGGTTAGCCATCTAATGTGGTTTGAATTGTGCACCCCAGTTTGGACAGGTTCTTGGTCTTGGTCTACATTCTGGTGAATGTGGATCCATTGTAAATAAGATCTCTTCCAGATGTTATTTCAGTTAAGATGTGGTCCAAACGAATCAGGTTGGGCTTTAATCCAGAATACTAGAGTCCTTTATAAACATAATGAAATTCAGAAAGACGTCACAAGGAGCAGCAAGAAGCTGAAAGTCAAAAGAACCTGGAAGAGACGAGGGAAGGCGCCACCACGTGCATTGCCATATGATGGAAAAGCCAAGGAACCCCAAAGATTGCTGGCCAGCCAGAAGATACTGATCCCTGGAGGTAAGACAGTCTTCTAGCCTCTGAAACGGTAAGCCAATACATTTCTATTGTTTAAGCCAACGCTTTGTAATTTGTTTCAGCAGCCAGAAAGCTAAAACACCATCCATGCACAGGAAGTTCAACCTTACTCCAGCAAAAAAACAAAACAATAAAAACCGATATGTCACAAAGAATGGAGCAAAGAAATAAGCTACCAAGAACTCAAAAGCAAAGTACAATTTTTCATATGTAAGGTTGTATAATTGCCCTAGTAAAAGGCGTGCATGCTGCTCTAGAGTGGAAATGAGATTTTATGAGAGAAAGAACAATGTGGAATTGCTTTTCCCCTTTGCTCTCCATGGATCATATGTTTTAGTGAGGGTGAGAAGCATGTGTCTTCATTCTCTTCTTCAGTGCATAAAACACTTGTGGAAAACAAAGATAGTTTCTCATATGCCAAACCCCAAGCAAATCGTAGGCAAGACCAGTAGCAAATAAACACTGCCCTTGAAGTTGCAGAATGGACACCCACACTCTCACCTGTCATACATTGCTGTGAGAAGGCTCAGAGTGAGTTCTGAAGCCCTGGGATGCACTGCTCCTGGATTTTCCACCCTGACTCTTTGAAATAGCTTCTGGAGGGACTGAGAAAGCTGCTGCACAGAGAGGGAGCTCTCCCTTGCTTCCCAGAAACTTTGCCATAGCATGCGCTGAATCAGGGAGCTGTCAATCAAGTCCACTGCAGGAAGTGAATGAAGAATTGAACTTATTTTCTGATAGAAACAAAAGGCTTCAAATAAAGCAAATGTCATCTAGTGTTTAAGACATCTACACTGTCTTCTTATGGCAGCTATTTTCTTTCAAAAGGAATTAAATATGACCATTATTTGGACATATATCCCTTGTGTATAATTCAGGCATTATTATTATGACAGTTGATTTGGTTTTGGAAAAGTGCATCCGTTAATAAAGCACAGTTAGAGCATTATTTCTAATATAATCTCTAGGATGACTGCTTTATAGAATGAACTTATAAGGCGGGAGAAATGAGAATCGTGCAAAATAGGCTTCCAAATAGCCTCCCAAGCAAGTTAGGACACTTTGGTAAAAAAGAAAAAAAAAAGGGGGGGGGGAATGGTTTCATGCCCTTTATTAAGTGGATTAAACAAATTTACTTTTTGTGTTCAAATATAGTTTCCTCCCTGCATCTGCTTCCTCGCTTCAGAAGGAATATTGTATGTTAAAATGCAATTGCCTTAGCTCCGAAAAAAAGAAACCCGTTAGTCTTTATTAGGAGGCAGTTGCTGAATTATTAGACAGGTTCTGCTCTTACCTCAGTGATATCTCTTTTTGTTCTTGATTTCATCAGTATTATTATTTATGGATGGCACTTAAAAACCAGAGTTACTTACCAAAAATACTGGTTTATTTCTTATAGTTTTTATTTTTACCTCCGTCTTCTAAAAATTTTACAAGGCAATGAATAACAGGAAGAATGAAACAGCCACCCCTAAGCCTTCTCACAAAGAAAGGACGACAGACAAAATTAATAAACCCCCACTTTTTTACCATCTGAGAGGTGGGGATGGTGGTATCGCCAAGTGCTCCTGGCATTTAACATGCTTTAGCCTGAGAAATGATAAAACCCGTGTTCCTCTCTACTTCGTAAATCAGCCTCAGAGATAAAAAAATGTAGCAAGTATACTAAACATTTGTATTTATTCTCTAACATGGCTTTTAAGGGGGGAGTCAGAAGGAACTGAGGAACAGATTTTGGAAGTGTGACAAATAAAAACGGCTGCTGGTGGCGGAGGCTGCAAAATCTTTTATTATTATTCAATCGTAAAACCTATCGCCTCGGCCCATCATTCTGTACACAGGACATTTTTGTCTTCTGCTTAGGCTTCTGTATCACAGCAAACCAGATAAAGGTGGTGTCCATTAATCTCCCCACAAGATTTATGCAGTGATGCTCACCAGACACTGCTACCCGGAGCTCGATTATGCCTTATCTCCGTGTTTGGGACTGCTTTGTTTTCAAGTTTCGGTTGGACATCTTTTCTAGGTAGAACCTTTAATCACTGATCTGTGTATCGTTAATATTTCTCATATTATTTATCTAATTCCAGGGAAAACTAAAAGTTTGAAAATGTACATCCTCAAATTACACTATTGCACATATAGCACCCAGGCACTAAAGGTGGAGGCACTTACGAACATTTCCTTCTCTATCGGGGAAATTCTCAAGGGAAATAGTGTAATTGAGGTAAATTGTTAGTGAGCAAATTCTGCTTTTGGTTGATCCCTGGATTAATAAGCAATAGCTATCTGTGTGTTTATTTGTCTAGATCAGTGGTTTTAAAAACCGTTTTTAAAAGCCAGGAATTCTTTCTTTAAAGGAAGGCTTATAATGAAGCACAAAAAAGTTGTTCTAGTAGAGCCCACGGACCCAAAGCATTCCTGGCTGCCTTTCCCTTCCTTTCCCACCCCACTAACCTCTCATGCCTGCCTCACACCCACGTACACTGTGTGAAGCACAATCTGTTTGGCAGAAGAAAAAAAATTAAAAAGAAAAGTCAACCTTTAGCAGAAATGTCATACACATAACACAACTTCTTTTATGTTTGATATGATAAATGTCAGAAACCATTTCACATGAAGCGGTTATTGTTTTTTTTTTAATGCCATAAAGAACTTATGAGAAATCAAGAACTTTCGATAGGTCAAATGCCTGCTGTTTTTGTTGGTTTTCATAGTTAGAACCCAAATTATTTCACTTGGAGAACTGTTACAAGATAAAGGTTTTCATTCAATTTGGCCTCATTTTTCCTAAATAACATCACAGTGAGGGAAAAAACAGTAGCATTCAATCAGATATAAATTTAATTTAAAAGAATAGTTCTAAAGGAATTCTCAAGATAGTTGTAAAATTTATGGCCTGTGGATTATTCATTTGAACCTACTTTCTCATGTTCAGATACAGATAAGAGATAAACCTGAAACTGCAAATCTTACGTAGAAGAGTTTTAGATTTCCATACTTAAATCTCTAAGTACAGATTCTAAACTAGCTTTTTCTGTAGTTTTATTTTGTTTCAATATTGCTGTTCTGAAAATGAAACAAAATTCCAGAAACCAAGTAGGACAAATAACCAAAAATTTAAGTCCTCATCCAAAATCATTTTCTCTTGTCGGTCAGCAAAGCCACACATGGATTGAAAGCACACAGTGCAATGATGGACACAGGCCATGTTAAATACAATCAAAATTTTTAAAAGTGTATGCTCTAAAATGTAAACCATACTGTAAACCATTGACCATGGTTAGTAGCTATGTTTCACTATTTGTATATCAGTTGTAACAAATGTACCATCCACATATAAAAAGGCATTAATATGGGAAGGGGGAAGAGGGGGAGATGTTGGGTATATGGGAATCCCCTGCATTCTGTATGTGAATTTACTGTGACTTAAAACTTCTTTGAAAACAAAATGAAAAAAAAGGAAGACACCGGGGAATAAATGGAAGAAAACGTCACTGTATGTACAGGACAAGAGATATTACAGTGATAAAAGGCAAAATGTCAAAAAAATTTCAAAAATATTTTTCATTATTTTTTAATATCCCAATTTTAAATTTTATTTTATTTTTAGTTTTCTTTTAATTTTTATGTATTTTATTTCTTATATTTAAACCTATCATTATTATTTCATTTTCCTATTAAATGTATTTGGCTGTTTTTGAAGAGGTTTTAGGTCACAGAAGGTTTACAGCTGGGGCAGGGGAGGATCATTGGTGCGGGGTGTCAGTGATGGGGGATACATGGGAGGAAGTTCACCTGGACATACATATAAGATATATAAATGTATTCAAATGTTCATGAGGCATTGTCACAGTGGGTAGAGATTCACACAATAACTGAGAGAATATTGAATTCCCATCCTGGAGGGCTCTGCCACATTCTCTAATGTAGCAGCACTGTCCCCCAAGTGCAAGGGCAATGACTGGTGAAGGAGGATGGTCCATTGATAGGCCCTTGATATTGACGACAATGCCTTTTTTGGGACTTGGGAATCATCCTGAATGGCATTGCAATGACAGAAATAGGCTTTTATATACCTTCCCATAGCCTGCAGAACTGTGTGGGAGGGAGTGTAAACTACAGTGTGAACTATGGTCCATGCTCAGTGGCAAAGCCCCAGGATGCGTTTATCAGTTGCAATGAATGTGCCACACTTATGAAGGATGTTGCTTATGTGGGAAGGTGTGGAGGTGTCGGGAGTGGGGCATATGGGAATCCCTATATTTTTTGTGTAACATTTGTACAATCTAAGTATCTTTAAAATATATATATATTAAAAGAAAGAAAAGAAAGCACACAGTGTACTCACACAATCTTCTCTGTTATAAAAGACGTAAATACCCAGGGAGAGGTTCCTGAGCCACACAGCCACTCACACGCAGGAGTTTTTGTTTTCTGTATGAATTTTAAATCATACATCATGTTCAGATTGTTGCAAATATTTTGAGAAAACCTCTACTTACATTGGCACAGAGTTTGCACTGATCGTAATTTGAAGGCTGTTCTGTAATTGGAATTTTCAATTCTACTAAAAGCATCTGTAAAGAAAACATGAAATGCATGGATAAAGGATGGCTTTATATAAATCCCACATGCCAGAAGAGAATTCTAGAGGTCATATAGTTGTATTTTATTTTACAGGTGAGGAAACCAAGACTTTTCTACCTGCTATCTTTTCTACCTGGGAATAAATTATAATGGCCTACCGGTTCCCTGGAGCTGCAGGCAGCACTAGGGAAACCTCTCTGAGTCTCTCTAACTGAGGAATCCACCATAAAGTAGGAGCTACTCCTCCAGCAATCTGCCCACTTTTTAAATAAAAGGAAAAGGCCTTGTTAAGCAAATAGGTAGAAAATTATGCATAGAATATAAACTCAATTTTTGGAACATATATAATATGTGCTAGTCATTTTTATACATATATGCTAGTATTTATGCATATATGAAAAAGACCCCAAAGCTATCCATCCATTCATTCATTTATGTAGCTCCTACTATACTGGCATGATTCTAGGCCCTTGGAATATCGTAATTAACAAAACAGACAAAAATCCTGCCCTTGTGGAGTTTGAATTTTAATGACATCCACCATGTTGTTAACAGTGGATATCTCTGAGTTATCAAATTATTGGTGTTTGTGGTTATTTTCTATCTACATTTTATGGCCAGAAAAGAATGATTGCCATGTCTTTTTCCTTCTTTGTTTTGAGTTTCATCACCAATATCATCACAACAATGGCTAGACTTTTCTGAGCATTTTCCAGGACCTGAGTGTGTATTCGCCTACTTCACAGTGCGGAGGGGAGGAAAGAGCTCTGGAGCCAAACCTACTTTTATTCCTTTCCTTTGGGAAAATTAGCTTACTTTCTGGGCATTAGTCCTTCACCTCATAAACAGGGATCATAGCACATTCCTCATTTGCAAGATTTAAATAAGAAAAAGTAGGTATAACACTTGCTGAATTGTCTTCCTTAACCCCCATGAGGACTCACAATTTAAATTTGTTTCATCCATCTTCCAAATTTGATTTTCATTTAGGTTAAGAGACAGATATAACAATCTCACAGCAGAGCTTTTTGCTGCCTAAGAGTAAAAGGATTAGTATTTATATCTAGAAAAAGTAAAACTTAAAAGAATGACACTGATCACTAAGCTCGGATGATTTATACTATCTAGACTTCAAATCCTCAGGACTATGTGATTAGCAAATATTTCTTGAGCTTCTACTATGTGCCCAGGCCCTGCTTCTGTAGCTGTCATCATTTAAAAAAATGATTTGTATTGATTGATTTATTCATTAATTTACAAAAACAAAACAAAACAACAAAACCCTGCATAACATGAGTGCCCATTAGGCACCAGCCACCATGTTGGATACAGAGGACGTTAAAGTGAATCAGGTGTTTTTAATATCAAGAAGAGACAAGATGTTTGGTTCTTATCAAGGCTAAACACAGAGGAACGTAGCCAAGTTTCCCATGGGAGAGGAAGTTAGAGCTGGCTCTGGAAGGAAAAGTAGGGAATTTTCAAGGGATTAAATGGGGTGAGAGGTGTGAGGGGAGGATGTCACAGGCTTCGGGGAAAGTATATGCAAAGGCATAGGAGTATGCGGAGCGAGGAGTTCAGTGTGGCTCGAAGGTGGATGGGAGGGTTGGGGGACAGAGGGCAGGAGGACAAGTTGGTGTGAGGTCATTCAGGACCCTGCATTCTCTTGCTAGCTTTGGGGATTGGAACACACATTGCAAAGATCACTTCAGTAGTTGTAAAGGAGGGACTGGTTTATGGGTGAGACCCAAAGCGAGGAGTTTATTTCAACAGTTTAAGTTAAGGTAATGACATTGCTAAGGATTCAGTTGCAAGGAAAATTTTAATGAAGCTCAAAAAAGGGGGGTGGATTACAGACCACATTCTCTGACTCACAATGAAATTAAAATGAAATAATAAATATTTATGAAATTTACCAGTGTGAAAAATGTTTTTACTTTTTTCTAAACTATCAGGTAGTCAAAATTGTAATTAAAGACTATTTAAGGGCTAAAAAAAAGTGGAAAGAATCACTGAATATCAATGCCAAAATAAATTAGTCTACAAAAAAGAAAATAACAGAACTGGCAAATGAGGCAAAGAATTGGCTTTTTGGAAAGAAAAAGAAATTAATAAAAAATTTGGCAAGCCTAAGAGAAGAAAAAAATTGAAAAATATTAGAAATGACAGAGGATCAATATCTGTAGATACAGAATGAATTTAAAATAGAAAAAAAATGCTATGTCCACAAATATGGCAACAAATTTGGAAACTATATTAGACCAAAAAGTGCTGATGCAAAATACCAGAAATCGGTTGGTCTTTATAAAGGGTATTTACTTGGGGTAGAAGTCCACAGTTACCAGGCCATAAAGTATAAGTTCTTCCCTCACCAAAGTCCATTGCCACATGTTGGAGCAAGACAGCTGCTGACATTTGCCAAGGTTCAGGCTTCTTGGGTTCCTCCCTTCCCGGGGCTCTGTTTCTCTCTGGGCTCAACATTTCTGTTTCCTCCACAAGGTCAGCTGTAGACTATGAGGCTCTCTAGGCTTTGCCTCTCTCCACAAGGCCAGCTGTAGACTCTCAGGCAAATGGCTTGTCTCTATCCCGGGGCCTTCTCTCCTTCACAACCAAGCTTCTCCATCTGCTCGCCTCCCTGGGCTCCAGCATCAAAACTCCAATTCAAAACTACTCCAATATTCTGGTTTCTCTTCAGATCGAATAAATCTTTCGCCTTTTACAAAACTACTCCAACACTGTCCTTTACCATGTCTTTTATCTTCAAGACCCCACCCACCAACGGGAGGGGCTCAACGCCCTATTGACATGGCCCAGTCAATGCCCTAATCATAACTTAATCAGGCCCAGATTACTAGACCAGTTTATGAGCATAATCCAATATCCATTTTTGGAATTCATAATTACATCAAACTGCCAAACTGCTACAGAAACATAGATGAAAGAGAAAATATAAATGACCGAAATATTTGGAAGAAGGTTGAAAAGACTAATAACTATAGTTGACTTTTAAGAAAAGGAAAAACGGTCATCAAAGATCCACAACCACAAAGAGGTAGCTTTGCAGGTGATTCTTTTAATCTTTCAAAGAGCAGGGGAATATCTATGTTATTCAATTATTCCAAAAAGTGGAGAAACTTGGAAAGTTTCTGAATTGTCTTAGGAGGTTAGTATAACTCTAAAACCAAAACTTTATAATGATGGTACAAAAAGAAAACCAATCATATTTATGATTAGTCAAAGATACTACATAAAATATTAGCAAAACTTTTCAGGAGCATGTTAAAGAATGACATTCCATGATATAAAAATATTTGTTTCAGGAATTAAAGCTTGTTCAACAGTTAATTGATTAAAAGAGGAAAAAATATACCGAGCCAATAGATTCTCTGAAACCTATTGGGTAAAATTCATCAGCCATTCTGATTTTTGAAACAACAACCACATTCAATGTAGGAAGAGAAGGCAACACCCTTAAAATGTACATGTCAGAAATAAACAGCAAATTATGTACAAAAGGTTGATACATGAAAGGCATCCTTGTTAAAGTCGGGGAAAAATCAAGAATATCCAATATCACGATTAGTCTGAAGCAGAAAAGTAAAGTGAATTGAAATTCAGAAGAACATTATTCTTGCGGGGACATGTTGGTGCGGGTGTGAGGTATTTATTAAGTAACACACAGTATAGTGTGGACTTAGTAAGGGGCCCGTGGAACAAAAAGGATGAAGAGCCCCTGGTGTAGAGCGTCAGGCCCACCAGCATCCCCTCCACAGCCGGCAGACAGAGTAGGGTGTCCTTGACAGAAGCACAGCGATCCCGCTTTAGGGGTGGCCTTCTAGTCAGTAGCAGTCAATTGGAGTGGGCACATAGTATGGGTTTCAAACCTATTTTCTGTCCCTATTTTGGAATTCCACTTAAAAATAAGGAGGAAAAACAGAGGTAAAAGTACTGGCAAGCAAGACATTTTCAGATGATACCAGGATTTTCAGATGATCTGAGGGTCTGTATAGATAATCCATAAGGATCATTTCAAGTTGGCTGGATCCAGAACAGTTGTTTGAAAACCAGTATATTCCTTTTATACCAGTGTTTTCAAATTTTAGGCTGCATCATTTAGCTTGGACCAGTTAAAATACGAGTTGTTGGGTGTCACCATGGCACTTTTTAGAGCAGTATTGTCCTATAGAAGAAATACATTGTAAGCCACATATGTCATCTTGGATTTTCTAGTAGTCACATTAAAAAAAATAAAAAGAAACAGGTGAAATGAATTTTAATTAACTTTAATAACGTATTTAACCCAATTTATCAAGTATTGTTATTTAATACATAATCAATATAAAATTATTAATGAGATATTTTAATCTCACAATTTTTGTACTGTCTTTATATTTGAAGTCATTTTTACAATAACAGCACATCTCAATTTAGACTAGCCATATTTTGCTGTACCCAATTGCCATATGTGGCTAGTGGCTACCATATGGGCAACTCAGTTTTAGAAAGTGCTGGCAGCTTTAGTTATGGGAGGCAAAGGAGTTGTTCAGGTGCTGATCAGAATCCAACTGTTGGTTATGCTCTTTGGGCTGGGATACAGATTTGGGAGTCATCCCTGTTGCATGTGGGCAATATACATGCATCAATTATATTGTCCAAGTAGAGTGTATTAAGTGAGGAGGAAAGTAGGCTAAGTAACAAAATTCCGAAGAATATAATCATTTAAGTAACAGGAGGAAGAAAAACCCAAGAGGAAGAATGAAAAGAGAAAGTCAAAGAAACCTGGAGACAGAAAATAGTTATGGAGGCCAAGGAAGGTGAGTTTAATAAAGTAGAGATAAGCTAATACTTCCAGTACTTTGAAGGCACAAGGAGATCAACTATGGGCTAAACTATACCCATGTTTTGTTTTGTTTTTTATTAACATGAATATTAAAGACTTTAGCAAGAGCAGTTTCAGTGGAGTCATGGGGCTAAAATTAAATTGCAGAGAATTGAGTAATGAATGTAAGGTGAGGAAGAGAAGACATAAATGTAGACAACACTTTCAAGACCCTTAATCTGAAGGGAAGATGAGAGACCGTAGCTAAAACAACACATGACATCAAGATCGGTTTCAAAGACAGGAGAGATTCCAGAATGTAAATGTGGATCTAGGAGGGGGATCCAGGAGAGAAGATGAGGGTGAGAACTCCTCAAGAGCAGGGGTTCAGGTGGTATTTGACTTAGGAAAGTCCCTCTCAGAGAGCAACTCTTCCTTTAGACACCCAGTATTCACTTACCTTTTGTTTGGTAAACTAGTGCCTCTATTTTGCTTTGGGAAACCCGCCTCTCCCTAATCTTAATCCATGAATTCTAGTACAATTGATTCCAACTCTCCCATCTCCAGGGGTAGCATGTGGCCCAGGCCATCATCACACTCCCCAGGAGTGGGCACATAACCAAAACCAGGCAAATAATAAGCCAGTGGAACTTGGTTCCAGGACTCTTTGTTCAAGTTATCAGGGAGGCAGACATTGCTTTCCTGCTGGACTTGAACTTGGAATTGTAGGTTGGAACAGCAGTCACTCTCTTGTTCAGGGTATGTAGCTTGAGAATGAAACCAACGCACCAAGGAGAACATCATTCCTATTTGGAATAATGGAAATGTTTTGGTAATGGATGGTGATGATGGTAGAACAGCATTGTGAAGACAATTAAAAGTACTGAATTATATTTCTGAATAATATCAAAAGAAGAAATGTTTGATTATATGTATGGTAACAGAATAAAAAGTTTTTAAAAAATCCATGGAACTACACTACACAAACAGT
>PVKH010014450.1:0-16479 GCA_004027955.1 Chaetophractus vellerosus
AAAAAAAAAAAAAAAAAAGAAACATGAAGAAAAAGTATATGTAGGTACATAATAATCAAATTATTTAAATCAGTGACCAGGGAGCCAGGGGAATAAAGGCAAATTACTAAGACAGGTACAAAGAATCCAGAAGATAATGGACCAATCTCTTTAAAGTACTGAAAGGAAAAAGAAAAGCTGTCAGCCTAGAATTCTATGCCAACTGAAACTATATTTCAAAAATAAAAGTGAAATACATCTTTTTCTAACAGACAAACATGGAAAAAATTCATTACCAGAAGAACTGCTCTAAAAAGAACATTAAAGGAAGTCTTTCTTGGAGAATGAAAATAATATTTGATAGAAATTTGGCTTTATAGAAAGGAATGAAGAGCACAAGAAATGCAACTGTGTAGCTAAATATAAAATGCACCATTTAAAATTAAATTTCAAATATCTTTAAAAGGCAATTGATTGTTTGAAGCCCAAATACAAACAATATAGTATGAACTAAAGTAAAATATATGACAATAGTAGCACAAAGGCCAGAGAGGAAAATATAGAAGTTTATTATTTTAAGGGTTTTATGTCACACCTGAAGATATTAATAAACAGATAAAAGAAACAAACAAACAAATCATAGTTACCTAGAAAGATTTCAGGGCTCAAATTACTTGACAAATGTTTTTGTAAAGAAACTGAACCTGGAAGTTATAGGTGATAGATTATGTAGGCAACTAATGCAAAAACCACAAGTAGTTGGATTATTACTCAAAGAAAAGAGCTTGGTCTCACATCAAAAAACTGGCAAAAGCTTTTACGCTTACATATTTTAAGTTGAAGTCAAATGTCTAAGTTGTGTATATCATTTAACAGTTCCCAGCTTTAAACAGATTTTTAAGTGGATCAATTATATGAACATCTACTAGTCCAGATCTGCTGGTTAAGAAGGCTTCAATTGCAGGGCCATGATGCTATACAAGTTTTTCTTTCTGAAAAACTTGTTCCTTTGTGCTATCATAGGAGAAAAAATCAACAGTGTGGAGTTCAAACCTGAGTGGAATTTGGAGAGAGAGAAAAAAGAAGAATACTATGGTTCCTAAAGCAAACACAAAAACAAAACAGTTATAATAAGCCAGCAAATGAGATAAATGGAATCATAAAAATACTCAACCCACAAAAAAGAGGAGAAAGGGAACAAAGAGTGGATGGGAGAAATAGAAAACAATTAGCAAGTTGGTAGATTTAATACAGCCATATCAAGAGCCAAATTAAATGCAAATACTCTGGAGATAAATTAAATTGATAAACCTCTAGCAAGAATGAATATGAATAAAAGGGAGAAGACACAAATGAACAACATCAGAAATGAAATAGGAGACATTGCTACAGATTGAAAGATATTAAAAGGATAAGGGAATACTGTTGTATTTGTTTTCTATTGCAGCATAACAAATTAGCACAAACAGTGGTTTAAAACAACATACATTTATTTTCTTACAGTTTTAGTAGGTCAGAAGTCTGGGCAGGAATTGGATGAAGTCTCTGCTCAGAGTTTCACTGGGCTGAAATTAGGAAGTTGGCTAGATAGGACTGTGGAGGTTATCTGGGCTCAGTGTTTTCTCCAAGCTCATTAGTTGTTTGTAGAATTCACTTCCTTGAGGTTGTGGCCCTGAGGTCCCTGTTTTCCCATTAGCCATTGGTAGAAACCTACAGCTACTATTGTCCTTCTGCAGCTCCTTGCCAGGTGGCACCTATGGGCAGTCTATAATATGAAGATTTGCTTTCTTCTAGGCCAGTTAGAGCACATCTCTTTGACTTCCTTTTCTGTGATGCCAGAGAAAACTCAGCTTTTAAAGGGCTAATGTGATTAGGTCAAGCCCAAACAAGTGATTTACCTAACTTAAGGTTAATTGATTTGGGGGTTTAATTACATCTGTAAAGATCCCTTCATTGCATTGGTACTTGATTGAATAGGTGTGAGAAATCATGTGTACTCCAGGGATCAGGAATCTTAGGGAGACATCTTAGAATTATGCCTCAACAATTGTGAACATTTTCCCCCTAAGAAACTCAATAACTCCAATGAAATGATCAAATTTCTTGAATGCCTCAAATGATCTTTTCTTACTCCAAAAGAATTAGGTTACATGAGTAGCCCTACATCTACTAAAACCTTTCATTTATAGTAAAAAAAAAAAAAGTCCCACAAAGAAATCCCCAAACTTAGAAGGTCTCACTTGTAAAGTCTACTAAATATTTGTGGAAGAATAAACACAAATTCTAGACAATCTTAGAGAAGGATACTTCCCAACTTAATCTATGAGGAAAGCAATACCTTGATACTAAAAGTAGACAATAACATTTCAAGAAAAGAAAACTGCAGACCAATGTTATATTATTCAATGGTATATATATCATTGAAAAAAGATGAAAAAATTCTTAAAATTTTAGCTAAATAAATCCAATACTACATAAAAATAATACTGAATCATGGCCAAGTGCGGATTATCACAGGAATGCAACATTTGAAAATCAATCAGTGCAATGCCACATATTAAGAGTAAGAAAACTTATATGATGATCCAAATAAGAAAAAAAAATGACAAAATCCAACATTTATTGCTGATTTTAAAAAAAATTCTCAATAGACTAGTAATAGAAGGGAAAATACTCCACCTATAAAGACCATCTATGAAAAATCTCTTTTCACCATTGTACTGGACAATATGGATGAATCTTGAAGACCTTATGTTGAGTGAAGCAAGCCAGTCACTAAAGGACAAAGATTACATGACCTCACTGATATGATCTAAACAAATTGAGCAGACTCATAGAGCTAGAGTCTGGAAGATAAGTTATCAGGAGATGGAAAGGGAATAAAGTGTGGTGAGCCAATGCTCACTATGGGCAAAACCTATGATAAAGTGGAAGGGGGTGGTTTGGCAATGGATGGGGGTGATAGTGGTGCAGGGGTGTGAGAGGGATTGATAGTTATGGAATGTGAGGGTGAGCAAGGTGGGGGGGTTGGGATGGATTATCTATGGAACTGGGGAGAGGACTAGACGAAGAGACAGGTGAATTCTTAGGATTTGTAGGTCTGTGGTGGAAACTGCAATGGTGGGAATGTTTTTTTTGGAAATATGGCAGGGGAGGGTCACTGGTGCAGGTAGCTGGTGGTGGGGGGATATGTGGGAAAGGATGTGCCTGGAGCATACTGCTATGGTATATGAATGTGTTCATCTTGGCATAGGGTGTAAAAGAAAAAAAAATAAGAAAGTAAAGTAAAAGTCATCTGAATTAGAAACTAAAAAGTACAACTCTCTTTATTTTGCACACAGCATGATCATCTCTGAAGAAATTCCCATAGATTCTTTTAAAAAGTATTAGAATTAATAAGTGCATTTAGAAATATTACAGGATATAAGATCAGTACACAAGTTTCATATACAACAAAGAACAATTGTATTTAAATTTAAAAAATCAATACTGTTGTTTTCAGAAAGATGGAGTAAGCACACTTTTCCCTATTCCTCTTGCTAAATACAGTTAAAACTCCTGGATATTATATATAAACCAAACATTAGAAGACTCTGAAGGGTGGAGAGAAGAAGGCAGACTAGCTAGGGAACTTAGGACCCAAGGATCTACATGATGATGCAGTCCCTGGGTCTTCTATTTGCCTCATACTTCCCAGACTTGGAGCTGAAGAAGCCAGCAACCCAGAAATGCCAAAAGGTGTAGGTATAAAAGCCACAACAAAAGCCTACTCTCTCTAGTCAAAGGACTAAGAAAGGGGCAGCTTAACAAGTAAGAAAACATTTAAACAGTAACTGCTCTACGCTAGCCAATTAGTTAAAAAACACCAGCAAAGACTGTGTGGGGAGCTTACACTTCCACCTCTGCCACTCTATAATGGGGCATCTGTCCCACCATTCCCCACTGAGGCGATGGCAGAGAAGGCCAAGCAGGGAGCCTGGACTTTGATCCCAACTAGGCCGTAACAATATCGCCCCACCTGCCACTCACAAACCTCTCATGTCAGTGGGGACCACAAATCCCTCCAACTCCTTTAGCGTCAATGGAGACCACACTAGCGATAACAAGTCATCTCTCCCCTTTCCCACTGAGATGTGTCACAAGAGGCTAGCAGAGAGCCAGGACTTTGACCACCACCCAGCAGTAAGGAGACCGTCCTCCTGTGGCATTGAGTTGGACCATGTGTGGAGCAACACAATGCATTCCTACCCCTCCCAGGCTGGGCGGTATCACTGGAGGCTCAGCGCTATTTAGGAGCTCCTGACCTCTGGATTTAGTGGAGGCTGAGTGGGAAACCGGGACTTCTACCAAGACCTTGCAATAACAAGGAGATGTCTCCACTTCCCCTGCTGGAACAGTGTCAGGGGAAGCCCACAAAAACAGAAGATGTAAGTAAGACCCAGAGTTTCATAACATAATACTAAAAATGTCAACATTTCATTTGAAAATTACTTATTATAACAAGAACCAGGTATATCTTGACTTGAATTTTAAAAAAAGATGCAAACGCTGAGATGAACGATATTAGAATAATCTGACAAAAACTTTAAACAGACATCATAGAAAGACTTCAACATGCAATTTTGATCACACTTACACAGGTGAAAACAGAAAATTTGCGCAAAGGAATAAAAGTCTCAGCAAATAAACAGAAGATATAAGGAAGAACTGCATGGAAATTTTAGAACTTAAAAATACAAAACCCCAAAGGGGTGCAGAGATTCACAGTATGGGTTCAACATCGGAATGGAAGGAACAGAGGAAAGAATAAAAAACTGGAAGAGAGAATAATAGAAATTCTCCAACCTGAATATTAGAGAGAAAAATAGACTAGGAAAAACAATTCCAAGGACCTGTGGGAATACAGCAAAAGATCTAACATTTGTGCCATCAGAATCTCAAAAGAGTAGATAAAAAGGGCAGGACTGGGAAAAAAGTGCTTGAAGAAAAAAGGTTGTAAATGTCCCGAGTTTGGCAAAACACATAAACCTTCAGATTCAAGAAACTGAGTGAAACCAAAACAGGATAAACTCAATGAAATCCACACTAAGATACATCCTTGTCAAAATTGTGAAAAACAAAGAAAAAAGTCTTGAAATCATCCTGAGAGAAATGACACATTACATCTAGGGGTAAATCAACATGAATGACAGAATATTTCTTTTCAGAAAACATGGAGGCCAAGAAGGAAGAGGCACAGCATTTTTCAAGTGCTGAAAGAAATCAACTGTCAATGTGTAATTCTTATACAGTGAAAATATCCTTCAGGAATGAAGGGGAAATCATGTCATTCTCAAATTAAGCAAAACGAAGACATTCGTCACCAGTAGAACTATCCTGAAAATATGGATCAAGAAATTTCTCTAAACAGAAAAATTATAAAAGAAGGAATCTTAGAAAATCATCAAGGAAGATAGAAAAACAGAAATAGTGAAAATATAGGTAAATATAATACATTTTCCTTCTCCTCTTGAGTTGTCTAATATATGTTTGACATTTGAAACAAAATTATAACACTGATACGATTCTAAATGTATGTAGAGGAAATATTTAAGACAATTATTACAAACAGGGGAGAGTAAAGGGTTGTAAAGTTAAGTTTCTACACTTCACTCAAACTGATAAAATGTTGATACCAGTAGATGGTAATAAACTATGTATATATAATGCAATACCTATACTAGCCTCTTAAACACTATATAAAGAGATACACTCAAAAACACTATGGATAAATCAAAGAGAAATTCTATAAAATATTCAAGTAACCCATAGGAAGGCAGGAAAAAGAAAACAGAGAAATGAAAAACTGAGAGTACAAACAGAAACAGAAAACAAAAAAAAGTGGTTGACTTAAGTCCCAACATATCAATAATTATATTAAATGCAAATGGGCTAAATTATACCAAATTTAAGATAGAGATTGACAGAGTGGATTGAGAAATATGAAGCAACTCTATGTTGTCCACAAAACCTCACTTCAAATATAACAATATAGGTAGATTAAAACATTAATCAAAAAAGAGGCATTGACTATATTAATATCAGAGAAAGTAGATTTCAGAGCAAGTAAAATGCCAGAGAGGGACATTGCATGAGGATAAAAGAACCAATCCACCGAGAAAACATAGCAAAGATAAATGAGTAAACACTAAGTAAGAGAACTTCAAAATAAATGAAGGCAAAAGTGATGGAGCTGAAAGAAGATACAGACAAATTAACAATTTTAGTTAAAGACTTTGACAACCATTTCTCAACAGTTGCTAGACAGGAAAAAAAAACATAGAGAAGGGATGTAGAACTGAGCAACATCATTGATTGACAGTTTATAATAGACATTTATAGAACACTTCACCCAACAGCAGCAGATTACACAGTCTTGTCAAGTGCCATGGAATGCATACCAAGGTAAATAATATTCTGGGCTGTAAAAAAATTATAGGAAAATCTCCACACTCTTGGAAATTAAACAACATACTTCAAAATGTCCATAGGCTGAAGAATTATTCAAAGTGAAATCAATAAATATATTTAGTGGAATGAAAATTAGAATACAACATATGAGAATGTGTGGGTTACAGCTAAAGAAGTGTTGAGAGACAAATTTATAGCAATAAATGCTGCAGTAAAAATAGGAGAAGTTTCAAATCTGTAATGTACGCTCCTACTTCAAGAACCTAGAAAAGGATCACCATTATAAACCTAATGCAAGAAGAAGGAAGGAACCAATAAAGAGCAGAAATAAATTAAATTGAAAACAGAATAACAACAGAAAAATCAATGTAACAAAAAGCTGCTTCTTTGAAAAGATGAATAAAATTGACAAACCTCTAGCAAGTCTGACAAATAAAAAATAGATGACACAAATGATCAATATTGGAATTGAAACAAAGGATTTCACTACAGATGCTGTAGACATCAGCAGGTTAATAAGGAAATACTCTGAAAAACTCTTTATACATAAATTTGACAATTTAGGTGAAATGGGCCAATTCTCAAAAGTACAAACTACCATAACTCATCCAAGATGAGCTAGGTTATTTGAGTAACACTATAACTATTGAGGAAATTAAATTTATAATTGAAAGACCCCAAAAGAAATCTTCAATGCCAAATTGTTTCACTGGAGAATTTTGAAAAGATTTAACACTCATTCTAGAAAGTCTCTTCCATAAAAAGAAAAGGAGGTAACATTTTCCAATTTATTTTATGAAGGTAATAGTAACCTGATACTAAAACCAAAGACAGTGAAAGAAAAGAAAAGAAAAGGAAAGAAAAGAAAACTACCAAACAAGTTACGTCAATAATACAGATGCAAAAATCCTTAATGAAATATTAGCAAATAGAATTCAGCAGTATAAATATAAAGCATTGTACACCATAACTAAGTGGAGTTTATTCCAAGAATGAAAGGCTGGTTCAATATTTGAAAATCAATCAATGTAATTTGCCATATAAACATGTGAAAGACCAAAAAAATCACATAATTATATCAATTGCTGCAGAAAAGGTGTTTGACAAATTTCAACACTCAATCATGATAAAACTTTCAGCAACCTAGTAATAGTGAAGCCCTTCAACTTGATAAAGATCATCCACAAAAAACCTAGTGCCAACATCATGCTTAAGAGCAAAAGAATCTGTACTTTCTCCCTACTATTGGAAGCAAGGCAAGGATATTTTCCCCACCATTCTTATTCGGCATAGAACTGAAAATTCTGGCTAGTGCAAGGGCTGTTGTAATACAGGGGCTTTTTGGGGATTTGGGGATTGTCTTGGGTGACATTGTAGTGGGGGATATAGGCCATTTTATATCATCATGTATCATGCAGAACTGTGTGGGAGAGAGGGTGGTCTACAGTCTGAACTGTGGTCCATGCATGGAGGCAAAGTCCCAAAATGTGTATATCTATTACAGGTGATGTGTCACACTGATGAAGAATGTATATGTGGGAGGTTGTGGGAGGTGTGGGAGGTGGGGCATATGGGTACTCCTAAAATTTCTGTGTAACATTTATGTAAATTGATGTATCCTAAAAAAAAAAGGAAATAAAAGGTGTATATATAAGAAAGGAAGAAATAAAATTTCCCTGTTTGCAGCTGACATGATTGCATAGGTAGAAATTTCCAAGGAATCTACAAAAAAATTTATAAAAATTAAAATACTTTAGCACTGATAAATGTGTTCAGCAAGTTTCAAAATACATGGTAACTTTCAAGGATTAATAGTGTCCAGGAAGGTGGAGGATTAGAGATGTGGAAGCATCACTTCTTTTCCAGAAAAAAATAGCTGGAGGACAGGTGGAGTCAGTCTGGAGGGCTGCTCTGGGGCTCAGGACACCAGGGGAAGGTGAGGCACCACTGAGAAGAGAGAGGAAAGGAGTCTCAGCTGCTGAAAAATCCCATGAGAAGAGCCGCAATGGCAGCAGCAGGTGCCCATCCTGCCACCTACAGAGCAAATAGCAGTCTATGAACTGCAGTGTCTGTGGACTGCAGTGGCTGCAGACTGAGGGGATTGCAGGGGTCCTCTTCCCCAAAATAGGTGACAGGCAGGGAGGACAGCCCGCAGCAAATTCAGATTTTGGCCAGCAAACTTGGTCTGCTGTATTGGAAGGGTCACATACTTCCAGGCCTGGTGGGGCCTCGACATTGTTTGCACTGAGAGCCTGCAGGGAGCTAAAGATAATTTGCATTCTTAAACATCCTTCCTATTGCACCAGTCTAGTTGCTGAGGAGGCAGAGGGAGAGAAAGAGGGTGTGGGTGGCCAAGGGGGGAGAACAGCCTCTGAGAAAGTTGGTTTGTGAGGCTTGGCCAACCCTGAGGACATTGTTTCTGCACTGCTGAATACAAGGAGTTATGTTGAATATGTTCCCCACTAGCAGCTGAGGTCTGAGCTGAAAGGTCTGAAAAAGAGAGCCATCTGCTGGCCAGATCAGAAAAATGCATGAAAAAGGAAAAATACTAATAAATAAATAGAAGATGCAAGCAGATGCCTTTACTGCCGCCCTTTCCAAGGCCCTTGGAAATTGGCCTGCATCCCATTACTGGGTCCTTAGCCTTGGTTTAAGCAGTTATACAGGGACAATCCTAAATATCTAGAACAACTTGAACTAAGAGTCAAAGAACAGTGGTAGCACACAGCTGCTTAACAGGAAATCCCTAGGCAAGAGAGAGAAACTGAACATCAGAGTAAACTCAGCATCAGAATCAGATGCCTAGACGCCAGCAAAAAATTACAAGCCATGGAAAGAAAAGGGAAGATATGACTCAGGTAAAGGAAAAAATCAAAGCTCCAGATGAGACACAGGACTTGAAACAGCTAATCAACGAGGTTCATACAAATCTCCTAAATTAAATCAGGGAGTTGAAGGACAACGTAGCTAAAGAAATAAAAGATGTTAAGAAGACACTGTGTGAGCACACAAAAACTTTGAAATCTTGGATAGAAAAATAACAGAGTTTATGGGAATAAAAGACAGAATAAGTAAGATTAAAAATAACATAGAGACACACAACAGCAGATTTGAAATCATGGGAGAAAGAATCAGTGACATAGAGGAAAGAACAACTGAAACTGAAGATAAAGAAGAACAGAGAGAGGAAAGAACAGAAAAATATTGAGCAGGGGCACAGGGAGTTGAATGATAACACAGAGCACACCGACATATGCATTATGGGAGTGCCAGAAGGAGATGAGAAGGGAAAGAGGGTAGAAAGAATATTTATGGAAATAATGGCTGAAAATTTCCCAGCTCTCATGAAAGACATAAATATACGTGTCTAGGAAGCAGAGTTTACTCCAATTAGAATAAATCCAAATAGATTTACCCCAAGACACATAATATGCAGAAAGACAAATGACAAAGATAAAGAGAAAATTCTGAAAGCAGCAAGGGAAGAGTGAAACATCACATACAAAGGATGTCCAATAAGACCGAATGCAGATTTCTCTTCAGACACCATGGAGGCAAAAAGGCAGTGGTATGATATAATTAAGTACTGAAAGAAAAACTGCCAGCCAAGAATTCTTTAATTGGCAAAGCTGTCCTTCAAAATTGATAGTGAGCTTAAAATATTCACAGATAAACAGAAACAAAAAGTTTGTAAACAAGAATCCAGTTCTGCAGGAAACACTAAAGGGAGTTCTGCAGCCAGAAAAGGAAAGGGAAGAGAGAGAGGCTTGAAAAAGAGTGTAGAAGTGAAGACGATCAGAAAAGGTAATCAAAAAGGTAAGAAGATGAACAGAAATAAGATATGTCATGAAAGCCAAAGGATAAAATGGCTGAAGTAAATAATGACTTTACAGTAATATCATTGAATGTTAATGGATTAAATTCCCCAATCAAAAGACATAGGCTAACAGAATGGATAAGAAAACATAAGCCAACCATATGCTGTCTGCAAGATACTCACTTTAGACCTAAGGATACAAATAGACTGAAAGTGAAACATTGGAAAAAGATATTTCATGCAAATAGTAACCTAAAGACAGCAAGAATCAGACAAAACAGACATTAAATGCAAAACAGTGATGAGATGCAGAAGGCCATTATATATATCAATAAAAGGGACACTTCACCAGGAAGGAGTAACAGTCATAAATATCTATGTACCTAACCAAGGTACCCCAAAATACATGAGTCAAACTCTGGCAAAACTGAAAGGGAAAATAGACGTCTCTGTAATAATAGTTGGAGAATTCAACACATCATGACATCAATAGATAGAACAACTAGACAAAATTTCAACAAGGAAACAGAACTTCACTAATATGATAAATGAGCTGGAGCTAACAGACATACAGAACATTGCACCCCCATATCAGCAGGATATACATTCTTCACAAGTGGTTATGGATCTTTCTCTAGGATAGACCACATGTTGGGCCACAATGCAGCTCTCAGTAAATTTAAGAAGATTGAAATTATACAAAACACCTTCTTTGCTCATAATGGAATGAAGCTGGAAATCAATAATAAGTGGGAAAGGGAAGATTTGCAAAATCATAGAGACTACACAACACACTCCTAAACAGTGGGTCAAAGAAGAAATTGTAAGAGAAATTAGTAGATATCTTTTTTTAAAAAGATTTATTGATTTATTTATTTTGCCCCCCCACCATTGCTTTTTGTGCTCACTGTCTGCTCTCTGTGTCCATTCGTTGTGTGATTTTCTGTGTCTGCTTGTCTTCTCTATAGGCAGCACTGGGAACTGATCCTGGGAACTTCCGGAGTGGGAGAGAGGCGCTCAATCTCTTGTGCCACCTCAGCTCCTGGTTTGCTGCATCTCTTAGTGTCTTTCCTCTGTGTCTCTTTTTGTTGTGTCATCTTGCTGTGCCAGATCTCTGCTTGGGTCAGCACTCCATATGGGCCTTGTCATATTACCAAAAGAGTTTTCTTAACATTGTAGTTTCACCCACATGCCCACCCCACCAATCCCCAGTGTTCACCTGCTCCTCCCCCAACCCTCGCCCCAGTTCCACACTACCCCTCTTCAAGCTTGCACCGCCAACCCAATAGTATCCCTACACCCCTGTCATATCTCTTCACTGCACTACTATCCACTTCCACCTTATCATAGATTTCGCCCATATGGGCATTGGCTCACAACCTTTTTCTCCCTTACTATTTCCTGTAAACCTATCTTCCAGATTCTAGCTCTCTGAGTCAGCTCAATTTGCTTAATTCATATCAGAGAGGTCATGTAATATTTGTCCTTCAATGCCTGGCTTGCTTTACTCAACATAAGGTCCTCAAAATTCATCCATATTATCCCGTGTGTTAGTACTATATTCCTTCCTTCAGCTGAGTAATATTCCATTGTATACATATATCACAATTTGTTTATCCATTCATCTGTTGATGGGCATTTGGGTTGATTCCAACTTTTGGCAATAGGGAATAATGTCTCTATGAATATTGGTATGCATATATCTGTTCATGTCCTTGCTTTCAGTTCTTCTGGGTATATACCCAGCCATGGAATTGCTGGGTCATATGGCAGAAAAACAGATAGATTTTTGAAGAACTGCCAAACTGTCCTCCACAATGGCTGGACCATTCTACATTCCCACTAGCAGTGGATGAGGGTTCCCATTGCTCCACAACTTCTCCAACACTTGTAGTCTTCTGTTTTTTCAATGGCTGCCAGCCTCATGGGTGTAAAATGGTATCTCATTGTAGTTTTGATTTGCATTTCCCTAATAACTAGTGATGTTGAGCATCTTTTCATGTACTTTTTAACCATGTGTATTTCTTCTTTGGAGAAATGTCTGTTCAAATCACTTGCCCATTTTTAAAATGGGTTGTTTGTCTTTTTTATCTTCAAGATACAGGATTTCTTTATATATGCTGGATATTAGGCTCCTATCAGATAAATGGTTACCAAATATTTTCTCCCATTGGGTAGATTGTCTTTTCACTTTCTTCAAAAACTCCTTTGAGATGCAAAAGCTTTTAATTTTGAGGAGGTCCCATTTATCTATTAATTTAACACATTTAAGAAAATGGATTTTGTATTCCCCTTTCATAGGTGAAAAAATAAAAATTTAGGCAAGTTGGGGGGTTTACTGGAGATGACAGAACCAGAAATGGAGGCTCCTTGAGATAAAACAAGATTTCCTAAGTACAAATCCTGTGCTTATTCAAAGAAGTGCCTCAATCTAAAAGGCCATTTTGGGGGTTAAATTAATGTCAAAACTGAGGGGCTGGGAGGAATTTCACCTGGGTATACATATAAGGTACATAAATATGTTCAAATGTTCATGGGGCATTACCACAGTGGGCAACCAAAAGATTATTGATTTCCAATCCTGGGGAGTTCTACTGCATTCTCTAAAGAAACAACAACAATCCCCCAAGTATAGGGGTAATGACTAGTGAAGAAAGATGGTCCATTGATGGGACCTTGATATTGATGACTATGCTTATGAGCCTTTTGCTCTTGAATTTGCAACTTAGCCTAGCATTGTAGAGTACCTAAGAGTTACCTCCTGAGAACCTTCTTGTTGCTCAAATGTGGTCTTTCTCTAAGCCAAACTCAGCATATAAATGCATTACCTTCCCTCCAGTGTGGGACATGACTCCTGGGGATGAGCCTCCCTGGCACCGAGGGATTACTAACAAGCACCTCCCACTTCCTCCAGGATCAAATACAAAGCCTTAGCATTTAATAAGCAACGCTTCTTCTTCTTCCAAACATTTCTCCTATAAATCTTTATTATGGACTCGAAATTATAGCCAAATTGGACCATTTTCAATTTCCCAAACACATATTTTTTCCTTGCTTATCAGCCTTTGTTTCTCTTATTCTATCTCCTGTGGGTTTTCTCTAAACGTCTTTGCTAAGTAAAGCATTCTCCTGTTCATGACTCTGTTTCAATGTTACTTTTTTTGTGAAAATTTTCCTTGTTTCACAGGCAAAACAACTTTTTTCCATACCACACTGTACATTTGTCACAACTTATGAACCAATACTGATACATTATAATTAGGTAAACTCCATACTTTATTCGAATTTCATGAGATTTTCCATAAAGTGCATTTTCTGTTCCAGGATGCCATCTAGGATGCCATATTACATTTAGTCATCATGTCTCCTCAACCTCCTCTGGGCTGAGTCTGTTTTTCAGACTTTCCATGTTTTTGATAACCTTGACAGTTTTGAGAGGTACTAGTTAGGTATTGTATACAATGTCCCCAATTTGGGTTTGTCTGGTAGTTTTCTCTTGGTTAAATCTGGGTTGTGGATTTTTTGGGAGGAAGACAACAGCACCAACATTTCAAGGGGTACATGATCTCAACACGACTTGATTGATGATGATAACCCTTGATCACCTGGTTGAGGTGGTGTTTGTCAGGTTTATCCAGTATAAAGCTATTTTTTCTCTCCTCTTCATAGGGTATTATGTGGAAGAAAGTCAGCCCACATTTGGAGGTGAGGAGTTCCTTGAGCATTAAGTCCATAAATTATTTTTCTCTCATTAATTGATTTACATAAGTATTTATTTATATCAGTATGAAACTTATGTATATTTTATTTACTTTATGGTTTAGGATATAATCCAATACATTATTTATTTTGATGCTCAACATTTTCCAGCTTTGGCCACTGGCTGCTTTTTCAATTGATTTCTGTGTCCCTTGGACATAACCCCATTTGTTTTTAGTATGCCATTCCTTTATGGAACTACAAGGTGGTCTCAGATAATCTTTTTTTTTTTTTTTAAAGATTTATTTATTATTTACTACATATCCCCACCCCCTTTCTGCTTGCTCTTGCTGTGTGTCCATTCTTCTGTGTTTTTCTATGTCTGCTTCTTGTCTCCCCCCGTCCCCACGGCGACGCGCCGAGTTGGCCTTCAATGGCAGTGGCTCATTCCGTTCGAGGGTGGCTCCATTCTGTTCCCACGGGCGGCTCCGCTCCATGTTTTGCGGGCAGCAGTCCTCCATGTTTTTTGCGGGCTGCTCGGCTTCCGCAGTTTGCAGGCGGCAGCTCCGCTTTTCACGGGTGACTTTGCCATGCCTGTGGGGGCTCCGCCCTGCCCGTGGTGGCTTTTTGCCTTGCCCACGGCGGCTCTGCCCTGCCCACGGCAGCTTGCCTTTCTCAAGGCCGTCTGCCCGCTCGGAGAGGTCCCTGGGAACCGAACCCGGGGCCTCCCATGTGGTACACCGGCGAGCTCTTTATCCACTGAGCTATCTAGCCGGGCCCTCAGATAATCTTTTATTTTTATATTACTGTGACTGTTTGAAGGTAGGTGGACCCCAGAAGATCATGTCCTTAGAGCGAATCAATTCCTGTGCCTGTAAACCTACTGTAGATGGGAACTTTTGGTTAAATTACTTCAGCTAAGAGCCTTTGATTAGGTTGCATAACCCAGGGTGGCTCTTAATCCTCTTACTGGAGTCTTGTGTAAACCAAAGAAACATGCAGAAACTCAGAGTAAAACTTGTAGAAGCTGATAGAGGAAGCGGAAATCAATGGAACCCGGGAGAGAGAAAGCCACAGGAGTGGAGAGAAAGCCAGAGGCAGCCAGAGGCTGAAAGCAACAGAGCCTGGAGGAGAAGGCAGAGACTGTCAGATGCTGCCATTGTGCCCTGCCATGTGTCTGATCACTCGCAGCTGCAGCTTGAGGAGAAAGCATCTCCTGATGATACCTTTTCTTAGTCATTTTTCTCAGCCTCAGAACTTAACACTTACAAGTTAATAAATTGCTATTGTAAAAAACCAATCCATTTCCGGTATATTGCCTTGGCAGCCTTTAGCAAACTAAAACAATTACCTAACCCAGCCCTAGAATCAACTATTTTTCCAAGGAGTCCTTGCTCCTTTTATTAGGATTGAAACCAAGATCTCTTGTTGGGTGTGCTCTTTACTATTGGAGTGTTCAGCCACTTCAGCAGGTAAAAGTAGAAAACATAGGTATTTATACTAACCCATGTATGCACATGTACCCATAACAAGTTCTGTATCTATCCATCATTGTCTACATTAAGCTAAAAATGAGTTCAGAATGATGTCTCCAGCTCTCACCTAGGACCACATAGCTTATTGTACCCTTCCCACCTTCCTTATCTGTAACCTCTCACTCCAACAGTAAGCAATGGGCCTCCCCCACCACACTGGCCATACATTTACTTAATTGTTTGATCCCACTATACCTGTACAGCAGTTTCAGAATTGGTGACTTGTAACCTTGTGAGAAAAACTTCCAAAACTAAAGTGCATATATATACTTTCTTTTTCTTTTATTTTTAGAGTTCAATGGTTTATCTTTGCATTTTCTTGATAATGTCTTTTGATGCACAAATGTTTTTAATTTTTATTAAGTCCAACTTACCTATTTTTTTCTTTGGTTATATTTGCTTTTGGATGCCACATCTAAGAAACCATTGCCTAATCTGAAGTAACTAAGATTTAAACTTATATTTTCTTCTATGAGTTTCATAGTTTTTGCTCTTACATTTATATTTTAATCATTTTGAGTTAATTTTTGTATATGACTTCAGGCTGGGATCCAACTTCATACTTTTGCATGTGAATAATCAGTTGAACTACCACCATTTGTTGAAAAGACTATTTGTTCCCAGTGAATTGTCTTGGCACTCCTGTGAAAAACAAATTAACCATAAATATAATGGGTTATTTCTAGGCTCTCAATTCTATTCCATTGATCTATAGGAATATCCTTATACCAGAACCAAAACCCATTCTTGATTACTGTAGAATTTTAGTAAATTTTGAAATGTGAGTAAATCTAACTTCATTCTATTTTATGATTATATTTTTCTATTCTGGAACCTTTCAATTTCCAAATACATTTGAGAATCAGTTTTTCAATTTCTAAAAAAAAGGCCAGTTGGCATTTTGATAGTGATTTCATTAAGTCTGTAGATTAATTTTGAGAATATTACCATCTTAATAAATATTAAATCTTCCAGTCCATGAATATAGGATATCATTGC
>PVKH010014451.1:0-16479 GCA_004027955.1 Chaetophractus vellerosus
ACAGCTGAACTTGTGGAGGAAACAGAAGCTAAGCCCAGAGAGAAACGCAGTCCCGGGAACAGAGGAACCCAGAAGCCTGAACACTAGAGATGTTGGCAGCTGTCTTGCTCCAACACATGGACTTTGGTGAGGGAAGAAACTTATGCTTTGTGGCCTGGTAACTGTAAGCTTATACCCTAAATAAATACCCTTTATAAAGACCAACCAATTTTTGGTATATTTCAAAAGGCTGACTAATACAATCAGCATACTAGGAATTTTATTTAATAATCTTACTAGCATCATAGAATCATAGTGATCCAATTACGTTAAAAAAGATACATTCATCATAGTCATCCTCATTCTTGGTTATTATGTGGTATGCATGTGAAAAACATTAATTTTCTAGCTTACTTTAATGTATTTACATGTCTTACTCATTTTGGATATTCGAAGATTTAACAGCCTTTTTTTGGATTTCGTCTCAGAAAACAGAGAGAACATTTGTGGCATCTCTGAAAAGAGCCCTCTGGAAAATTTGTGTAGGGATTAAGGAGCAAAGAGTTGTATTTGTGAATCTTTAAATATATTGTGATCTTTTACCACCGGCTGGATTACTGGAGGCAAAGTAGTCAATATTGTCATCAAGATCAAAGGACATTATTAGGTTTTTACACTTCTGATGGCACCAAAATATTATTTCTTCATTATTAGGCTACATATATGAGAAATAGACTTAGCATAGTGCCTTGCACAAAACAAGAGCCCCATGAATGCTATTTATTATTGCCATGGATATATTCTGCATATTCTTTATCATAAAATAAAGCCATTTTATCTAATATTTTTGAAACAAATATTTTTTTCCTCATCATTGTGATCAGCAGTACTAGAGATATCAAATAATTCTTATTTGTATTTGCTATTAGCATGATTAAATAAACCAAAGAGGTTTATTAAACTTGACAATTTTTACCATTTTTCTGCATGTAAGTGAAAAATCTTTTGTCAAATATTATATTTCTATAAATAGATTAAAGTATTTCTGCCAACAAAAGGAATTAAAAGATTCGATGTATTTGAGAAAAGAAAATAGGAACTGAGAAAATGTGGCACAGAATGGCTCTGACATGTACATTATCTTACCTGGAATCATTTCATTATGAGGTCTAAAAAATAGCTGTTCTTTGGGCCTGAGTGAATATAGCTCTAATTTCAGCTTCTAATTTCAGGTTCTCATATATAATTACTCTCTCTATGAGTGTAGAGTGTAGGGTTTTCTGTTACCTTGGGTATGAACTTTAATTTAAATCCTCAGATTTCCAAAATTCTAATTTACACTGCAGAGCAGCACAGCTATGATCAGATTGTTCTCTTGCAAATGGGGTTTATAATTTGCAAATCCCAAATGAAACAAATCATTTAACGGAACTCAAAGAAACCAGTTAGTCCATGCTTTAAAAGAAAAAAAAAAGAAAAAAACTTAAATACTATTCTGAGAACCTAATCAAGAAAAGAACCATAGTTTTCCTCTTGAATTATATGCCCAAAGGCAATTTAAATCCAACCCTTTAGAGAAATATTAATAAGTTGAGTTAAAGAAATGATGTAGTTGGGAAACTAGCAACATGCAGCTGTACTTTTCACAGTTTATATTGAAGAGAAAGGATCTTTCCTCTGTACATAGTAGGAAAGAATCTTCTGTCTCCCATAACCAGTTTTCCAAGGTATCTAAAATGTCCAGTATAAAAAATCACTAGATTTAGTAATTATCTTTTTTTCTTCTCATGCTGAATCTCCGGAAGTTCTTATGGCCATAAAGCTGATGAAAAGAACAATATACTTTAACCAGGTATGGAAAGGGAGGAAGATATTTTTCACTTAAAATAAAAATAACCAATCTCTGAGAGGAAAAAAAAAATTCACAGAGGGTCCATAAATGTGAAAGGAAGAAGAACAAAAATAATCAGAAAGGAGTTTTCAAGCTTTTTTAAAAACAGAATTTACTTTGTAGAGCAGTTTTAGGTTTACAGAAAAATTGCACAGAAAGTTCCCCCAAATTCCCACTCACCCCCTGGCCCTGCACTCCATTTTCCCTATTATCTTTCATTATGTGGTTCATTTGTTACAATTGATAAACTGATATTGAAATATTATTAGTAACTAAATACCATGGTTTACATTATGGTGCTCTGTTTGCTTTATAGTTCTATGGCTTTGACAAATGTAGTGTCATGTTTCGACTATTACAGTATCATTCAGAATAGTTTCACTGACCTAAGCGTTTTCTGTGCTACAGCTCTTCACACCAACCCACCTCCACTGAACACCTGATTGTTTTTTTCTCTACACTTTTGCCTTTTTCAGGATATCAAATATTTGAAATCATATATTTATATAGCCTTTTCAGACTGGCTTCTTTCACTTAGCAAGATGCATCTAAGTTTCCATCATGTCTTCTTATGAATTTATAGCTTTTTTGCTCCCGAATAATATTCCACTGTAAGAAAGTAACACAGTTTGTTTATCCAGTCACATGTTAAAGGAAATCTGGCCGGCTTCCAATTTTTGGCAATTGTGAATCAAGTTATTATAAATATTTGTGTGCAGCCTCTTGCATAAGCACGTGTTTTCAATGTAGAAGCCTAATTGATGGATTCCATGGTAAACTTTTGTTTATCCTTTTAAGGATCTGCTAGACTGTCTTCCAAAGTGACTGTACCATTTACATTCTCACCAGCGGTGAGTGAGAGTTTCTGTTGCTCTATAACCTCATTAACATTTGGTGTTTTTCAGACACGAAAGGCAAGATGAGGCATTTCAGCTTGTGTGGGTTTTAGGTCTAGAAGGCTGATGATCATATGTGAAGAAAGGCATATTACCCTACTCTTATCTTCTTTCTCCTGATTTAAAGGCTACAACTTTAAAATGCACACTGGAAAGTTATTGCACAAAGTGGATTTTTTTTTGAGGATGAATATTGTTACCACAAACATTAGTCTGGTCCATGTGATGTCTACCACATTCTCAATTGTTTAAAGTGCCAGAAATGGCCCAAATGCACTCTTGAAATTATGATGCATAAGCATGAGTGAGTAATAGGAAGGAAAAAAGCAAGGGTTTAAATTGAGTGGATTCACTAAAGGTAGCTATGCACAGATAGAGTAGGGGAAATTTGATGTCAGTGAGGTTAATTTTGGCTAATACTTTGAAAAGTCCCATTAAATAGATCCTATTACAGATTTGGTAGAAAAGAGGCAGATTTAGTTTTCAAATTTGCTATGTTCCTCTGCAACCCGGAGCTCAATGAAATGTTCCTTTGTAGTTAATTTTCTGAGGCCTTAATTAGCTTTAATTATTAAATGGAATTACAGGATCATGATATGTTTCAGGAGGTACAAATGAATAATCAGAAAGCATTAGGGCTACATTTTTATTCCAGTTGGTACTGGTGTGATTGTGCCAGCTTAATCTTATTGGGTTACTCCAGGTAAGAAATATAATTAAATACTTGAGTAAATTTGATGACCCAGGTAGATAAAGGCCCAACCAGTTGAACTTAAAAGTTCAATTAACTAATAAGGAGAATAGAATTCGGGTGTAAATGAAAATATATAGTATGCTACTAATAAAAGGTTTAGAATTCAGCTAGAAGGAAACAACTTCAATATGATTAAGGGCATATATGAAAAGGCCACAGCTAACATACTATTTAATTGTGAAAGATTGAAAGCATTCCCTTTAGGATCAGGAGCTAGTCAAGGAAGCCCAATGTACTACTGTAATTCAACATTGTACTGGAAGTTCTTTCCAGAGCAAGTAGGCAAGAAAAATAAATAAAAAGCATCGAATTTGGAAAGGGATATATAAAACTTTACCTATTTGCTGATGGTGAGATCTTATACACAGAAAATCCTGGAAAATCCACAACAAAGCTCCTAGAGCTAATAAAATAATTCAACAAGAAGCAGAGTACAAGATCAACACCCAAAAACTTTTTATTGTGAGATGTAAGATACTTTAGGAAGACTGCATACAATGCATCTGTATAATTTAAAGAATAATCATAGGCTCTCTGCCTAGAGGAGCCAGCACCAAATCTTGGTGTGTATTTCTGTCCTCCTCTCCCATTTCTCAGAAAACACTGCTCTTCACCCCCACTTCCAATAAATTATTTTTCCTAGCTGTAGTAGCCAAAGCGGTGTTGGTGCAAAATACCAGAAATTTGTTGGATTTTATAAAGGATATTTATTTGGGCTAGAAGCTCATTTCTCTGCAAGCTCAGCTGCATTGTTCTCTCCACAATGTCAGCTGTAGAGTCTCAGGCTCTCTAGGCTTTGTCTCTCTCCCCAGGCTTCATTCTCTCCAGGCTCAGCTGCTCTGCTCTCTCCTGTGCATTTATTTCCTGGGCTCCAGCACCAAACGCTCATGTCCCTTCTCTGTGGTGGTTTCTCTGTGAGCCTAACCCAAGGGGCAGGAACTCAGTGTCCTACTGATGTGGCCCAATCAAAGCTTTAATCATTATTTAATCAAGTAAAAGTGAAACCTCTAAACCCAATATAATATAATATGCCCAGAGGAGCAGACTAGTTTACAAAAAATCCAATATCCATTTTAGAAATTTATAAACAATATCAAATTGCTATACTAGACTAACTAAACTGGCATGTTCTTAAATTCTTTTATGCAACATGCCAAGAACCTAGAGGAATTTAACACTTCCCTGGCTTCTTTTGGCAAGCGACAGCCAGGAGTTCTAGAAGGAGGTAATCCTCTCCAACACCTGGGAAGGACTGATGAGTCTAAACTTTTTATAGCTTGTCTATGCTCTCTTTTGGTTCTGCCATTTTAAAGGAGTTCCTGGATAGGCTCCCAAAGGACATAAACTCACTTTGCCCAGACTTCTGGCTACCCTGACTTTGAGGACCCCGTTATCCAAGGAAGTTCTGGGTGGTGGGTGAAATCACCCTTGAGGCCTAACTGGGCATGTGGCATGAGCTGAGCAGGAGTCCACTGATAGTTTACCAGGTCCTCTGTGAGTTCAGAATGGTTATCATCCATTGTATTGTTTCCCAAGACTGCTGGTTAACTCCTTTTAATTAAAAGTGCCTTTGATTTTCAAACTACTGCTGTCTTCATTTTGGGTCTGTGAGATACTTTAGAATGCTTTAGAAACTGAAAATGCATTTGTTAGTGAGGCATAAGCCCATCCCTCATATCTACTGTGAGGCTTTGCTCCTTCTTTGCCCTGGGGAGGCCCTGAGATTGTCTCCAGGGATCCCTGAGGGTGTTTGGAAGCAAGTTACAGGACAATTAGTCTATAGTTTTTTTAATGGGCTCTTAATGTCAGGTTTAACAGCAGGCTTTGGGCCCTGGGAGCAGCTATGAGGTAAACTCATCCATAGCCAGCTCCAAAGATGCTGCAAAGTAGGCAAAAGAAAGGTCCCTAGCCAGCCCCTTTCCTAGAGTCATCCAGGCTTGAGTGCTTAGTCTGGGAACTGGACCCAGATGCCCCCAAGACCTCTAAGGCTCTGGGGAATCCCAGAGACAAAGCTCCTATCCCCGGAACATGGGGGCAGTAAGCAGGGCTCCCCAATTTCCTGGACACTGGCTCAGCAAGCAGTCCTTTCAGTCAGGTCTAGTTGTGGGATGCCTCCAGACTGATGAACACATTTTATCCTCCCCTAAGATAATGGGTGCCTCTTCCAGCATCCCAGAAGACTCCTCATTGGAGTGTAACCTCAGAAATTGGGACAACCTGCCTATTGATAGTCTAAAAAAATAAGAGGCTAATATTTTCCTGCCACACCACATGGCTGCAGTATGGCCAAGAGTGGGCTCTGTATGAGACCCTGAATTCCAGGTAAACCTGTGTAAGAGAGAAGGAGAGGACAGACAAATCTGATGGCCAGAAACCAAGTGGTCATATCTCCTTAAAGGGATGAGGAAATGTACTCCATTTACTAAACCTCTCCCCTGTAGAATAAGGAACCTCCTCATATGCCATCAATTATGATGAAAAGATTCCTGTCTTTCCTAGCTCCCTGCCCATTTCCTTGTGAAACTCCAATCCTTCCAGTGAAAAAAGGCTTGCAGGGTCTTACCCCTTGTTAGAGGTAACTAATGGGATGCAGCCCAATTTTTGTCTACTCAGGGGCAGGGCTTCTTTGGACCACTTAGCTCCATACTTAACAGCTGCCCAGGAATTTTCCTGAAGGAACTAAGCTGGAGGGTCCAGCATGAATTTTTTTCCATGGACAAACAATAGGAACTCTGCAGTCTAGGTGATTCTAAAGTCAAGTCTTTTCCTAAGCTAGGCTTAGGAAAAATGTGTAAAATTCTTCTGTTCTAATCTCTACTTGCCTTAATGTTGTTAGTTTTTTCATGCCTCAGAACTCATAAATCAGATTTGGGGTTTGCCTGGTACAAATTGGATATCAGTGAAACGTAACCTAAAAAATGAGTCTTTAAATGTCAATACTATCTTGCAATTGAATTTGATGTATAATTCACTAGTGGAATTAATTCAGCTTCTAAAAAAGCAGAAAAATATAGCTCGGTTGTTACTAATATGTTCTTTTCCCACATATCCCAACAAATTCTTTTTACTAGCCTAACTAAAAAAAAAATAGAATAATTATAAACCAAGTTCACACATATGAAAAATATATCCAATCCAATTCTCAGTCCAAAATGAGCAGTGTCCTGAAGATTTTGATAAATAATATAAATAGTTTTATAATCTGTCTACAAAATCCAATGCAATATAGTTTTTCTTTTGCTGTTTTTAAAAATAATATCTTTATACATAGAAATAGAGTCCATTTTGGTTTTGTAAATCACTTATTTTTTCTATATTGTGTATTAGATTCATTGATATTCCATTATAGAGATATATTCATTCATTTTAATTTCTCTGTAGTATTAAAACGTTTCAATATTTATCCATTCCACTTCTTTGGGTGATTTGGATTGTTTCCAAGTTTTGTTCATATGTTTGTTATTATAATAATATATAATGTTGCTATAAACATTCTAGAACACATGTCTTGGTACATATGTGTATGAATTTCTCTTAAGTATACATCTAGGAGTATAATTGCTGGGTTGTAGACCCAGAAACTATTAAACATTAGTATACAATCCCCAAATTGGAGGTAGTTCCTTTTGGATATCAAGACTTTAGCAACTTCTTTTAATTTATTCTATTCTTAATCCTTACTCTAAGTTGTCATGCCCATTTACCTCATTTTTCAACCTTTTTATTTTTATTTTTTCCATTTATTTATTTATTTACTTATTTATTTATAACTTTATTTTATTTTTAAAGAAGCTTTAGATTACATAAATGTTACAATGAAATATAGGGAATTACCATATACCTAGCCCTCCCAATCCCACAATTTTCCCCATTAACAATGCTTTCATTAGTGTGGTACAATTGTTGCCATTGATGAATACATATTGAAGTATTGCTCCTAACTATAGTCTATAGTTTACATTATGGGTTACACTTTGCTCTGAATAATTTTAAAGGTTTTGACAAAGTGTATAATGGCCTTTATCTTTATAATGGCCATTGGAATGTCATGCAGAACAATTCCAATATCCCAATAATTATACTTATTCCCATGTTTTACTTATTCTTCCCTGCCCCTCCCTTCAGAATCTCTGGTGACCACTGCCTTTATATCAAAGATACAAGTTCTTCCATTACACTAGAATAATAACAAGTCTACTTTAGTCCATAGTGGCATTCCCTGTGATGTTTGATTATTCCTCAATCTTGAGGATTTGGGGATGGTGATGCCCATTCTGCTTCTAATTGAGAGGGGGCTTAGATCCCATGAGGCAGATGGGTAGAGCTGTTTTGTTGCAATTGTAGATACTCTGTTTTTTGGGATGGGTTTTTTCCATCATCATTTTTGTTAGTTGTCCTAGGCAAGTCTTATGAACTGGACAGTAGGTGATGGCTGCCAATTTAGTGCTCAACTGTCATATGAACCTCCAGAAGATATAAGTCTCTTGGATACATACATAATAAGTATAGTGCTAATTATAGGTTCAAATAAAAGCGGCATAAGAACCTTGTATAGGAAAATGATAAATGAGTCTAACTTTGATACATTGGGAGATGGGTTATCATATTTTCCAAGGTAAGGCCTAGTGACAAGGTGCTGAATTCTTGGGGTTGTCTGCCCTGCCTATAGTGTCCAGATGTTTCAAGAGCTATCAGAGGCTCCCTTGATTGAGGCACTGATTACTGTGGCAGTCAGAGATCCTCCTAAGACAAACATAAGTGTAACCTCTGGAATGACCTCCTAAATATATGTTACCAAAAGACCAAAAGAAAAGAGAATGCTGCAGCCTGAAAGGAAAAAAAAACAAAGGCAAAAGACTCAGAGAAGAGTGTAGAAAAGAAGATTATTTGGAAGGGTAAATTGAAGGGTAAAGAGACAGACAAAATATGATATGACAACAGAAATCTGAAGGACACAATGGATGAAGTAAGTAATGCCTTGAACTTAAAAAACATAGACTAATAGAATGGATTTTAAAAAATGAGCCACTTACATGTTGTCTACAAGAGACTATCCTCAGACATAAGGACACAACTATGTTAAAAGTGAAATGTAGGAAAAGGATATTGCTTGCAAATTGTAACCAAAGAAGAACTGGATTAATGATACTAATTTTGGACAAAATAGTTTTTTTTTCAATTTTATTGATGCATATAAATAAAGAATAAATCCATCAAAAGTGTACAATTGATGGTATTTGGTGTAAACAAGTTTGTGCATTCATCACTCCAACTCCCAGAGCATTTTCATTATTCCAATAATAACAAACAACAAAAAACAAACAAATAAACAAACAAACTCATCACCACTCAATCTCTCTATGCCTTGCCCTGAGTACATAGCTGCTATTCTTTTTCCTTCTCTCTAATATATTTGTATTTATATTTTGTAAAACGTGTCCTATATATGCAATATCACCCATATCCGAGTTTTACATGAGGTTTTACTATCCTATACACTCCTATGTTACAGTTTTTAGCTTTCCTTCTAGTAATTTACATGACCTTAGACTTTCCTTTTCAACCATTGTCATGCCCATACAATAGCACTGCTGGTTTCAGACACCATGATATGCTTTAACCATTTCTATTCATTTCCAAAGATTTACAAACAACCATTTTAACAGTTCTACACAGATTAACCCTCAGCTTTCCATTCTCTACTATTCTTCTATTTACTGGTGACTTACTTTCTAAAAATTAACTCCATGAGTTTGCACAGTATATTTAGTTCATAATCGCACAATAATACAGTATTTGTCCTTTTGTGTCTGGCTTGCTTCACTCAATATAATGCCCTCCAGGTTCATCTATGTTGTCTAAAGCTTCAGTTTCATTTCTTTCTACTACTGCATAATATTCCATCATGTATATACACCACGATTTGTTTACTTATTCATCAGTTGATGAACACCTGGGTTTTCCAAATTAAGGCAATAGTGAATAATGCCACTATGAACATCAGTGTGCAGATATCTGTTCAAGTCTCAGCTCTCTGTTCTTCTGGGTGTATACCTAGGAATGGTATTGCTGGGTCACATGCCAAATCTGTATTCAACTTCCTTAGAAACTACCAAACAGTCCTCCACAGTGGCTGCACCATTCTATATTCCCACCAACAGTGCATAAGCATTCCTATCCCTCCATGTCCTCTCCAACATTTAGAGTTTTCTGACTTTTAAATAGCAACCAGTCCAATAGGTGTAAAATGATATGTCTTTGTAGTTTTGATTTGCGTTTCCCTGATCTCTAGGGATTTTGAACATTTTTTCATGTGTTTCTTTGCCATTTGTGTTTCTTCTTTGGATATTTTTCTTTTCAAGTCTTTTGCCCATTTTTTCAACTGAGTAGTTTGTCTATTTATTGTTGAGTTGTGTGATCTCTTTGTATATCATAAATATTAAATCCTTTTTAGATATGTGATTTCCAAATATATTTTCCCATTGAGTCAGCTACATTTTCCGCCTTTGAACAAAGTCTTTGAGTTGCAAAAGTGTTTAATTTTGAGAAGGTCCATTTATTTATTTTTTTCTTTTGTTGCTCATGCTTTGGGTGTAAGGTTTATGAAACCACCGCTTACCATCAGACCTTGAAGATGTTTTCTTACATTTTCATCTAAGAGTTTTATGGTTGTTGCCTTTGTATTTAGATCCTTGATCCATTTTGAATCAATTTTTGTATAAGGTGTGAGATAGGGGTCTTCTTTCTTTCTTTTGTACATGAATATCCAGTTCTCCCGAAACCACTTGCTAAATAAACTCTTCTGGCCCAGCTGGGAGGGCTTGACTGCCTGTCAAAAATCATTTGACTGTAGATATGAGAGTCTATTTCTGCCAGGACCATGCTGCTTTTACCACTAATTGATTTTCTTGTGTTTAACCACCCTTGCATACCTGGAATAAAACCCACTAGATCATGGTGTATAATTCTTTTAATGTGATTTTTGATTCACTTGCAAGTAATTTTTTGAGGATTTTTGCACATATATTCATTAGAGATATTGATCTGTAATTTTCTTTTTTTGTAGTAGCTTTACCTGGTTTTGTTATTACGGTTATGTTGACTTCATAGAATGACTTTGGTAGTGTTCCTTCCTGTTCAACTTTTTGGAGGAGTTTGAGCAAGATTGGTATTAGATCATCTTTGAATGATTGGTAAAATTCACCAATAAAATTATCGGATGCTGGGCTTAAAATCTTTGGGAGGTTTTTTTTTTTTTTTTTTTTTTTTAATGTTTTATTTATTTTATTACATATCTCCCCCTCCCCCCCGTTGCGGCGACACGCCGAGACCTGGTCACCGCGCAGGCGCGGCTTTCCCCGCTTGTGGGCGGCTTCCGCTTCCATCACGGCCGGCTCCAGTTCGCGGATGGCTGGCTGTGCTCGATTTGCAGGCGACCCGCCCTGCCCGCGGCGGCTTCCGCCCGTCCGTGGCAGCCCTTTGCCCTGCCCACGGCGGCTCCGGCCCGCCCATGGTGGCCTGCCATTCTCAAGGCGGTCTACCCGCTAGGAGAGGTCCCCAGGAACCGAACCCAGGGCCTCCCATGTGGTATCCCAGCGAGCTCTTCATCCACTGAGCTATCTAGCCGGGCCCATTTGGGAGGTTTTTGATGACTGTTTCAATCTTTTCATTAGTGATTGTTTTGTTGAGGTCTTCTATTTCTTGTAGGGTCAGTGTAGGTGATTTGTATATTTCTAGGAATTTGTCTATTCTATATTGTCTAATTTTATGGCAGACAGTTGTTCATAGTATCCTCTTATGTTCTCTCTTATTTCTGCAGGGTTAGTGGTAATGTCTCCCCTCTCATTTCTCATTTTATTTATTTGAGCCTTCCCTTTTTCTCTTTGTAAGTCTAGTTAAGGATTCTTGATTTTGTTGGTCTTTTCAAAGAACCAACTGATGATTTTGGTTTTTCTCTCTATTGTTTCTTTGTTCTCAATGACATTTATTCTGCTCTGATCTTTACTATTTCTTTCCTTAGACTTGATTTGGGATTAGTTAGCTGTTCTTTTTCTAGTTCCTCCAGGTGTGCAGTTTGATCTTCAATTTTAGCTCTTTCTTCTTTTTTTAATGTAAGCACTGAGGGCTATAAATTTCCCTCTGAGCACTGGCTTTGCAATGTCCCATATGTTTTGATAAAGGTTATGTTCTCATTTTCATTCACCTGAAGATATTTGCTGAATTTTTCTGCAATTTCTTCTTTAATCCACTAATTATTTAAGAGTGTGTTGTTTAATCACCATATATTTATGAATTTTCCCATTTTCCATCTGGTTTTGATTTCCAACTTCATCCCATTACGATTAAGAAAGTGTTTTGTACAATTTCAATCTTTATAAATTTATTGAAATTTGTTTTATGACCCAGCATATAGTCTATCTTGGAGAAAGATAATTGACTTACACATTCAGATGGATTTATGCTTTATTACTATGTATCAATAAAATTGATTTGTTAAATTAAAAAGAATTTTAAAAACCTCATATCATCCCTTGCCACGGGGAAGGTAGTGAGTTTATATGCTGAGTTTGGATTAGGGAGAAAGCACATTTGAGCAACAAAGAGGCTATCACGAGGTAACTCAGACAATATATATTAGTAGGTTACATTTGAATTTAACAAGAACAAGGTGCATAAGCATCAATATCAAGGTTCTGGCATCTTGGTCACTCAAACCCTTTAATTTACCCTTTATTTAATTTTATGACACGTGTCTTTCCTGTTGTTTATTCTCTAAATTATTTTTCAGAAAAAAATTTGTATATTGATGTGATAATTTAAAAATGAAATTACTTTCAATATTTGTAAATGTAGAGTGTATTTATAAAATAGAAATAGTTAATCAATATCCACTGATTGTTTCTACACTAAATGTAATGGTTCTACATAGGACTTTTATTTAATGTGTTTCAGCACATACACTTAAACTATATGTATACATTTTCACAAAATGTAAAAATAGTGGCATGAGTTTATTTTATATTTTGTTAATTGATAGACCTAATGGTAGGTGATGACTTTCAATTACTGTTAAGTTTAATCAAAGTTTTATGAACTTCCATATTATTAAATCCATTGATTGAACATTTACAAAAAGGATTAGTACAAAAAAACTAAAGATGGATGTTTTCTAACTGTCCAAATATTGCCATTTTAATAGGATGATTAGTTCTATTTGCCAATAAATCATTTGTACTACTCTATCAAAATACCTTATGGCAAACTCATAATTAGAAATATGCAATTCAGCTCCATAAGACATAACTTGCCTTTGATAAGACATAATACTAGACCTCAGCACCAATAGGCTAGGGTAAAAGCAACAACACTCCTTCTCTTTAAAGAAAGGGGAAAAGAATTTCTGCTCTTAGTACACAGTGCCTCCCTGGGGAATTCCATGCTACATACTTTTCTGTGCATTCAGTAGATTGGACCCATTTTCCTTGAAGTCTCACTATTTCCTAATCCTAAGTAATAAAACATTTGAAGTTGGGGCCACTATGGGAATATAAATGAGAAATTGAAAAGAGTAAGTGAGTGTGCAAATCCAGAAAATTCAGCTCCATATGTCCAAGGTCCCCTCCACTCATTCCCACCTCTGGTTCCACTGTCTGAATCGTTGATCCTGCTGATGTCACACACTGAGGGTGAAGATCCCATCCAGACAATGTACTTTGTTTGGCTCAACCACTAATACAGTACAACCTTTCACAACCCAGAAAAGATCAGCTAAATGGGGAGGATATTGGTACTTGGATAGAATTCTAATTCATTCCATGAACCCCACATGACTAGAAGTGCAGAAGACACAAAAGTGGCCAAATCTCCAGGTTTTAGTCATAAATCTGTTAGATAAATTCTGATAATACATACCATGAATACTATCAAAAAAACTAAAACCTAATGAATAATTTTAAGAAGAATCCCTCTATGGTGAAGTTTTATAATTATTAATTTCAAATTAAATATGAATAAAGAAAACATTATCATGTCCCAACAAAATTTACCACACAGAAATATAGTAACAATGACCATTAAGTAAAATAAAAGTTTCAATTTTTTTTCAGCTAATATAAACAGAAGTTAATAAAATGTCAATTTTAGAGCATTTAAATAGCAAGACCAGTGCTCTTATTATAAGCAAAAATATCATTTATCTGGACATACAGGCTATAAATTATTTTGAAAAATGAATCAATTCTATTTCAATTAAATATGCTTAAAAGGACTGAATAGCCTAACTATAGACAATAATTTGTAAACTGAATTTTAGGATGTGAGGAATTAGAAGATAATAGACATGTGGTGGAATTAAAAGTTTTATATAGCATGTTACTAAGTGAATGCTTAAAATTCAGCTAGAAGGAAACATCCTCAGTATGATTAAGAACATATATAAAAAGCCCACAGCTAACATCCTACTTAATTGTGAAAGGGTGAAAGCTTTCCCTCTAAGGTAAGGAACAAGGAAAGGAAGCACACTGCACCACTGGTATTCGATATTGTACTGGAGGTTCTTGACAGAGCAATTACACAAGAAAAATAAGTAAAAGACATCCAAATTGGAAAGGGATGAATAAAACTTGCCCTATTTGCCAGCGACAAGATCTTATATACAGAATATTCAGCAAAATCCACAAAAAAGCTCCTAGAACTAATAAATTAATTCAGCAAAGAGAGTACATCAATACCAAAAAAGAGTAAAGTTTTGATATATAAACAATGAACAATCAGAAGACGAAATCAAGAATAAAATTCCATTCACAATAGCAACTAAAAGAATCAAATATCTAGGAAAAAAATCTAACCAAGGATGTAAAGGACTTGTACACAGAGAACGACAAAATATTGCTAAAAGAAATTAAGGAAGACCTAAATAAATGGAAGAATATTTCATGTTCTTGGATTAAAAGACTAAATATCATTAAGATTCAATTTTACCCAAAGCAATTTGTAGGTTCAACACAATACAAATCAAAATGCAATTAACTTTCTTTGCAAAAATGAAAGCACCAATCAGCAAATTTATATGGTACAGTAAGAGGTCCTGAATAGCTAAAGCCATCTTGATAAATAAGAATGATTGGAACACTTCCAATCTTAAAATTTATTACAAAACCACAATAGTCTAAACAGCATGGCATTTGCACAAGGATAGACATATGGGACAATGGAACTGAATTGAGAGCTCAGAATTCAACACTCATGCTTATAGCCAACTGGTTTTAGACCAGGGGTCAAAGACCACTTGATTGGGAAAAAATAGGTTCAACAACAAATGGTGCTGGGAAAACTGGATCACCATTTGCCAGGAAAGAAAAGTATAAAGGAGGACCCCTAACTCACCCCATATACAAAAATCAAATCAAAATGGATCAAAGACCTAAATATAAGACCTAGAAAAATCAAACTCTTAGAAGAAAACATAGGGACACATCTTCAGGATATTGTGTTAAGCAATGGTTTTTTAGAGTTTAGACTTAAACCATGAGAAATAAAAGAAAAATAGATAAATGGGACATCATCAAAATTTAAAAAAAAAACTTGTTGCCCCAAAAGACTAACATGAGAGCAAAATGAAAACCTACACAATGAGGGAAAAATATTTGGAGGCACATATCCAATAAAGATTTAATATTCAGAGTATATAAAGAAATCCTTCAACTTAACAACAAAAAGAGAACCCAATTTAGAAATGGGCAAAGGACTTGAATAGATATCTCTTCAAAGAAAATACACAAATGGCCTGAAAGCCCATGAAAAGATGCTTTTTGCCATTAGCCATGATGGAAATGCAAATAAAAAGCACAATGAGATAACATTTCACCCCCAGTAGAATGGCTGGTATATATTTTTTAAATATGGAAAATATAATGTAAAAGTTTTGGAGGGGATGCAGAGAAATAAGAATACCCATTCATTGCTGGTGGCAATGTAAATGGTACAGCTGCTGTGGAAGAATTTGGTGTTTTCTCAGAAAGCTAAATATAGAAATACCATATGAACAGACAATCCCACTACTAAGTATACACCCCAAAGAATTGAAAGAAAGGACTCAAATAGATATTTGCACACTGATTTTCATAGTAGCACTGTTCACATTTGCAAAAGATGGAAGCAACCCATGTATCCATATAGTTATGACTGGATAAATAAAATGTGGTTTATATATACAATGGTATATTATTAAGGAATGAAGTCTACTACATGTGATAAGAAGGCAGCGGGGTGACATAAGAGTGATGAAAGCAAAAAAGAAAACTGTCAAGAAAGAATTATATATCTAGCAAAAAAAAAATTTTTTTAATGCAGAATTTAAAACATTTCCAGACAAAGAAAAGCTGAGTGACTTTGTCAACCACTAGACCAGCCCTATAAGATATGCTAAAACGAGTTCTGCAGGTTGAAAGGACAGGACGATAGAAAATATATTGAAGTTGCATTAAGAAATAAAGATATTTTGCAAGTATAATGACATGGGAAAATATAAATGCTAGACCATTATATTTTTGGTTTTTACCTATTACAGTATCTAATAGGCAATGCATAAAATGTAATGATATATCAATGGCTTTAGACTCACAATGCCCAAAGAAATAATTTATGACAAGAACTACATAAAGGTGGGGGAATGGAGAGATATAAGAACATAGTTTGTGTACATCATTGAAAATTTGGTATGGCAGTTTGAAAATATTTATGTATTACAAAAAGAGATATAGATTATGTTTTTAAACTGTTCTGTTCCTCTGTGCATGATAACCACTGATTGACTTAAATTCAAAGGCTTTAATTTTACTTGATTAAATCAAGATTAGGGCTTTGATTCAACCATGTCATAGGGCATGCAGGGTTGAGTCCCCACCCCCTTGCTGGGCTATATAAACAAACACTCATAGAGAACACAGAAAATACAAGGA
>PVKH010014452.1:0-10394 GCA_004027955.1 Chaetophractus vellerosus
GGGGGGAAGGGGAGATATGTAATAATGTAATAAAATAAATAAATCTTTAAAAAAAAAAAAAAGAAGTATTTACTATTCAAGCACCCATTTCCATACATTTCTTCCTCTGGATTTATAGTTGGCTTTTTCTTTCATTTCTTCTCACGGGTTTTGCTCTCCAAACCTATAGCCTATAATCTCTCAATAGATAGTTTCTTCCCTTCCTGCCTGAAAACTTAGTACTAAGCAATTCTTCACAGAGATTTAGTTGCTTCCTAAAATAGAATGACAGCTGTAAGCCAGGATAGCAGATGGTCCACTTGGCGGACTGGTTCTTGACTCTCCAGAAAAATCCATGTGCCCCTAACTTTTAAGGGGTTCATAGGTAGACCTTCTTGAGTCCACCCATAAAATTCACCTCTATGGACCTTACATGGAGATGCCTAACCCTAGGGAGCTGACTCTCACAGTATGTTCTAAGAACCTCTGGAGAAAACCAATCTAATTGAGAGCAACACTGAAGCCAGATTCACTGTGACCATTCCCAATCTAGCACAAATTAGGGTTTTCAGAAATTATGCTGAGTGCACTAAATTCTTAACTCTAATGCCATTCTGTCCAATCATAGCTAGTCATCAAAGAAAGAAAAGTAAAAGGGCATTTCATTTTCTGGAGAACCATTATCAGAATGTGTGATCTTTTTAACAATATACCTATTCCCATATCTTCAAATCCCTTCTGGAAACTAGATGTGGTAGAGAGGAAGAAAGAATTTCCACTTCCGTTAGGCATTTGTATGTGCACACTACATGCCTGTAAGTCTGGAGTCTTCCAAGCTCCAAAGTAAAATATGGAACAAAATAGAGGAACCACTGTCTACAGACTATCCCAGGCTGAATGATCTGAGAGGTGGGAGAAGGAAAGAAAGCAAAATGAAGTTGGCTCTATATACAACAGAAAGAATGAAGGTATTGCCTTTATTGTGACCATTTGATTCAGCTCAAACAGGAACTCAGAGACACCAGTTACCACTTGCTGCTTTTTCAAGTCTTAATATTCTGACCTACTTAATTTTGATACTTCAGTCAACTTTCGCAACACACATAGCAAATTATCATAGTACAAAATAGCTAGTGTATAGAAAAGGCTTAAATGGTGCCATGATTAAGAGCCTGACTTTCGAGTCACACATTATAACTCATCCATTGGCTAGCTATGTAACCTTGGGCAGTAACCCCTGAGATTCAGTACTTTTTACATATAAAATGGAGATTATACATATTTTCTTGGGTGACTAAAAAATTAAATGAAATAATCCAAATAAAGTGCTTTTACAAACTGTTCAATGAATGTTGTGTATTAAGAACACTAATAATAAAGGCTATCTTTTTTTAATGCAGAAAGGTTATCTTTTACAGAATAAATGATGAATAGAAGCATTTAGATTTGTGTGCATAAAAAGGTTCAGATGGAGAATTAGCAAAATATTGACCGAGGTTATCACTAGGTGTTGGGATTCTTATACTAAATAGGCCATGTGGTACTCATCTAACTTTAAAAAATGCCGTGGAGACCAATGAGAAGTTCTTTGGACAAGCATGGTGGTTAAATACTCTGGAATTCATGAGAGCTGGACCTTTCAGTTTAAGTTTATACTTTAAAGGCACAATCAGCTTTAAAATACAGAATGTTATTACACAAATAAATCATTGCTTTACCTTAAAAAATCACAAGAAAATGCTTTATTAAGCAATTTTACGGACTATTTATTGTTGTGTTTCTTTAAAAAATATATATATTTTTGTACTCTACTAGTTCTTCTTCCTCATTATTTGCCCAAGTAGCATTTTTTCTGTCTCTCAGGCTTTTGAACACGTGAGCAAAAAGAGACACAAACATCAGACGGGGAGAAAATTTTTCTCTTCCATTCAGCTGCAATGACAGCTGGCATGCTCACACAACTTTATTTTCTACCATTTTTCTCATCCCAGAACACTTGGCACATCCATTATTTAGAACTGCAGTGTCAAATAATTACAGTTGGAGAAAAATATCAGAAGGAGAAATGAAGTTCGGGAAGGAAAACAATCAGTGCAATGAAGACGGACATGAGGAAGTTCTCCCAGATGGCCCAGTTAATACAAAAGGAAAGTAGCAATAGCCCTACCAATCCCTCACTTAGGAATGTTTTTTCACAGTTCCAGCACACCTTCAAATGTGCTACTTATTTGATGTTCCTGACAAGTGCTTGCAGAAAGCATCTTTTTCTTTGCAGAGTTCAGAAGAGGAAACTGAGGCTCTTAGGAGTCAAGATCCTTCTCAGCAAGGCCTGGTCTCCGATTGCACACCTGGACGCTGAGTCCACCTTAGGTGGAAAATCTTTACCTTACAACGTGCGGTTCAGGAACCAGCTGTGGCCGCAACACCTGGGAACTTGTTAGAAACCCAGACTCCCGGGCCCCACCCCGCCCTCCTGCATCAGATTCTGCACGTTAACAAGATCCCCAGCTGACTGCATGCAAATCAAAGTTTGAGAAGCACTACTGTACATACCTTGTACTATGCCACTCTCCATGCCCAAGATGATATACTTCTCCTTGGCTGCCTTTCCAGTCTGTTCTCCCTGAATTGCTAAACTCTATGTTCACCTTTGTCAATTTATATTCATCTTGCAAGGGCCAGTTTATGTGTCACCTTTGTGAAGCCTTCTTTGATCGGCTCAGGCTGAATTAATCATGCCTGCCTAAGTACCCCGGCAATACTCTGCTCATTACCCCTGGCAGCGGTTCACAACCCTGGCTGCACATTAGAATCACCTGGGGAGCTTTAAAAAATATCAGTGAACTGACCCCATCTCAGACCAATTAGATTCCAATCACTGGGGGTAAGGACGGAACATTTGTATGTTTAAAACCCTCCCCAGAGGATTCTAATAGTCGTACTGGGTTGAGAACTATGCTCCATGGTTTGGGAGACCATATAATTTATTTTCTAAATCAAGACAATTTTGGGAGGGAAAAGGAGCAGGAATAAAAACGTCATGCCAGGACAACAAGCATGATCCAGACCTGTCCAGGGGAAATCGGGATGTTTGCTCGTTCCATCTATGCTAAGCCTCATAATATTATCTTATATCCATTTATGTATCAGTCTCAGAATTAGGGTATGAGGTTCTTACGGTATCAGACACTGTTTAAATAATCTTTGCACGCCCAGCACCTACCATAATGTTTGACATTTAGTTGACACTTGGAAGAGACATTTGAAAAGTGCACAAATGGTGACATATTTTGAGTCAGGGTCAAGCTTAGCATGCAGGCTTGCTGTTTGCTTCCACTACCTTTCCATTACTATGTCAGGGTTGTTATAATGTGTTGCTGTTTAAAGGCAGTGATGAGAACAGTAATGCTAAATGAAAAAGTTGAGCCTCCATGTAAAAAAAGTAGATCTTAAAAATAGCAAGGAAATATCAAAGTTTTCAAAACAGATGGACAGAAATATTGATCTTATGTAGTCATAGTCTTTTTGAATTATATCATTTATTTGAGTAAGCACCAACTGGCTGGAGGTGTGATTGTGAAATGACTCTACAGGGCAATTGGGAGTTAGCAGGTGAGAAAAGAAGACTTTGCAATTAGTGAAACTGTAATTAAAATTACAGGATCATAAACCTGAAAACAGAGAGAAGAAGACCCGAAAGGAGTGATGATAGAGCCAACTTTGGCAGAATGGTTCCACTGGTGATGGCAGAGAACATTCCCAACATATTCTTTGAGGGATCTTAAAAAATCAAGAGGGAATGTAAAGTCCAACCACAGAATTTATTTCAGATGAAAAATGCCAAAAAAGTTAGATGAGGCATTAAATATGGAAATTTTTTAGACACTGATCTCAGGAAATAGAAAAATAAGCAATTTTCCTTTTAAATAACAATCTGAGTATTGGATAGTGATGTTAAGAAAGAAAAACTTTAAAAGAGTGTAAGTGTCCATTAATATGGGCTTGATTAAATAAATTGTATTTTAGTCATATAATAGGAAATTATACAGGAATTGATGATATGATCTTAATGGCTGTACCAATCAATACCATGTTGGATCTAAATATTGATAAGTCATCCCTTTGGCTAGGTTGAGAAAGAGCCACGCATCCACACTATATTTCCAAGGTTTTAAGAAAGTTCCTGTTCGGTGCATGGTTAAATTAATGAAAGCCCACTTTTGCTATATGGTACAGACTTGAAAAATGAATTTCAGTTAGGAAGGACACTGACCCTGAACATGAATTTTACTTTAAGTGGGGCATTAAATTAATAACTCTCTGAAATAATGGGAAATCTAAGTAAAATGAAAGGTTTGAAGAAATTTCTACTATTTAACATGCATAGGCATATGTAATATAATAAATTTATGCAATTTTATAATACAATGATAAACAGTATAAACATAATTAAACCTTCTAGAATTTATGTAAACTCAGAATGCATTTTAATGAAGAGATTAACACTAAATAAATATTACGCATCCCTTATATTAATGCATCTCTTCATTCAAATATATGTCCCCCAAATAACATTTCTTTAAGCTTGCTTTTTATTCTTGGATTACATTTCTACTATAGAATTTTCCTTTCAGTGGCTTTTACATATTTAATCTGTACACTATGAATAGTTCATTTTTCTACGTAAGCCTCGGCCATTTGGCTAGAAAATCACAATGCTAGGAAGTTTCCAATAGACTCAAGTGGTTTTATATTATATTCATTTTATGAAAGATATTTCAGAAGTCACTCCTCTAAATTGGGCACAAAAGTTGTAATTTAAAATGTGTAATTAAGTGAATGGTTATCAAAATGTATTTTATAAAATAGGACTGAGCGCGCCAATGAATTCCTTAGTTATGAAAATATAAAGAGGGCTATTCATCACTAAAAATAGGGAGATACCTAATACCTCATCTATAGAGACTTGTGCATCCGCCAATAGTGTCTGCCCATTGCTAAAGAGCCATATCATTTCCTCTATGAACAGAAATATAATCACGCTAAGGGCTATTCACAACTAGTAGAGGACTAGGGACTCCTACTTAAGAGTAGCATAAACAATTCTTCCTGAAAATGTGGTCACTAGTTTGGCCATATTTTTAAGTTCAAAGCAGCCCATAAAATGCTTAATTTCTCCATTTCCCCCCTGTTGGACTTAAATCATTCTTATAGCCTTATTACAGCAAAGGTAGATTGCATTGCATTTGCAGGATTGACAATGTTCTCAAACTCTTCTGTTTTGCTGTCTGCTGGATGAATAGCTTCTAATATTTCCTGGCATTTGGGCAAGCTGGAAAGGGGAAGCCCATTCGTAGCTAAGTGTGCCCCCACGTACTGTCTGGCTGGGTTTTACATGTATTTTAAATATAAAATAGTTAGCTGTAATGCACAGTTCAACATATAAAATATTTTCTTGTATAAGTCCATTTTAAAAATTAGGTTCAACAAATCTTAAAGCACAGAATTGAAAAATATGCTAAAATAGAAAATGAATGCAAAACAGGTACCCAGTTATACCACTGATTTGGGACTATGTCTATATTATAAAAACCATGTTTTGTTGAAGTTGTACAAGGATCTTTTCCCCTTATGTCAACAGACTTTTTTTTTTCAATTAAGAGAAGTAACACCCTACATCTTTACTTCATAAACAACAAAGTCTGAGAGGTAGTTTAGCTCAGACGATAAGAACCAACTCTGAGCCAGATTGCTTGTCTCGAAGTCCTAGCTCTATTATACGGCTAGTTGTACAGTTTTGGTAAAATCATTAACCTATTTCCTGTCTGAAATGGCAACAGCCTCAGAAGGTAAAAGGTGTAAGTATTAAACAAGTTAAAGTATATGAAACACTTGTAGTAGTGACTCACACACAGTAGATGCTCAAATATCGAAATATCAGCCACCTTAATAAAAATTCAAGTTCAATGCCTAACAGTGAAGACACGAAACAGGGTCATGCCATTTTCCATTTTGAACTAGCTTCAGTGGCAGTGCATAGCCTAAGAAATCATTTTAAATGTCTCCTTAGCACACTGGAGTCTCCCAGATCATCTGCCATGCTCCTCAATGTCTCTGGGCTCAAAGAGACCAAAGCCAGGCTTTATGTACATACATAGACTCATTCTATTGAACCCAGAGTATATGGAGAGAGGCTGAATTCAGGCAAACCACTGCTTGTATTGCTCTTGTATTTGTGTACTTCTGTCCCTTTGCCTACTCCATTTCTTCTGCCTGCAAAGTTCTTGCTATTTGTCTAGAAAAAGAGCAGTACAGGGTCCTTAAACACATGTAGGCTTTGCAATCAGAGAGACCTGAATTTGAGGTTTCAGCTCAGCAACTGTGTGGAAAGTCACTGAAGCCCTCTGAGTCCGAGTTTCCTCACCAGTAAAGGCAAGGCAATGTACTGTGCTGAATAGCATTCCCCTCAAATTCATGTTCCCCTGGAACCTCGGCACGTGAACTTACTTGGAAATAGCGTCTTTGCAGATGTAACTAGTTAAGATGTGGACAGTCCTGAATCCACTGTGACTGGTACCCTCATCAGAGGGAAATTTGGGCACAGCCAGAGAGGGCAGCCAGCCACGTGAAGACAGAGGCAGACTGGAGTTACCCAGCATAGGACAGGAACGCGTGGGGCTACCAGAAGCTAGGCTTCTACCAGGAGCTAGGCTGTGCAAGCGAAATCCCCCAGAGGCTTTGAAAGGAGCATGGCCCTGCCAGCATCCAGTCTCCAGCCTCCAGAATTGTGAGAGAATAAATGTCTGTTGTTTTAAGCCACGAAGTCTGTGGTAATTTGCTACAGCAGCCCAAGGAAACTGATACAGACAATAATACTTACCTGCTTGGGTTGTCGTGAAGAACTAAACAGGAAGTACAGTAAGCACCTAGCTGAGTGTCTGACACTGGGTCCATAGTAGCGACTCAGCCAATTATATTATTAGGGTTCCTTTTCAGAGCTCGTTTGTCCATCTCGATTTTGCTTCCTCCCCTAAATCTCTGCAACACAGGCTGTCTGTCCTACCTATTAATCATGTAACATAGGCTAATGTCTATTGCTACACAATTTTGATGTGCTTGTTTGGTCTAGTCTCTCTTTTTTTTTATTTTAATTTTTACTTTTTATTTATTATACATCCCCCCCGTTTTTGCTTGTTCTTGCTGTGTTCATTTTTTCTCTGTGTTCCTCTGTGTCTGCTTGTCTCCCCCTGCTGGGGCGACCTGCCGAGTCAGCTCACCAGCACGGCGGCCTGCTCGTGGGGGCTCGCCCTTGCTCGTGGGGGCTTGCCCTTGCTCGCGGGGGCTTGTCTTTTTGCCCGCCCGCGGGGGCTTGCCTCTGGCTGTGGCGGCGTGCCCCGCCCACGTTGGCTTGCTTTCTCAAGGCGGTCTGCCCGTTAGAAGAGGCCTGGGGACCGAACCCGGGGCCTCCCATGTGGTAACCCGGTGCCCTACCAACTGGGCTATACAGCCGGCCCCTTAAAATAGTCTTGAGGGCAGATTGTGCGGGGCTTATACTTTTGTTTTTAAATTTCTAGGACCTAGGGAAGCAGCTGTGGCTCAATTGGTTGGGCTCCATTTACCAAATGGGAGGCCCCGGGTTTGACTCCCAGGGCCTCCTGGTGAAGGCAAGCCGGCCCTCATGGCGTGGTGAGCTGACGGCCTGCGTGGCGCAGTGAGCTGGCGCAGCAAGATGACCCAACAAAAGGGAGACAGACAGACACAGAAAAATGCAAAGCAAATGGACACAGTGAGCACAAGCAGCAGGAGGGTAAGGGGGAATAAATAAATAAATAAATCTTAAAAAAAATTTTTTTTCTAGGACCTAGACATGCTCTACCTCTGCTCAATAAATTATTATTGAAGATAAAGTTGCTAAGTTTTTCAACCAGCACAGCTCATTGTTTCCCATTTCCCCTTTTTGTATTCTTCAAAATCTAAACTACAGCTCTTATTTCTTTATAACCCAAAGCATTTTTAAATGGCCAACTATATTTTAATAAAATGTTTATATCTAATAATTGTGAAATGATGTTATTTCTGATAAAGGATATCATGAAAGCAATTAATATTAGGACTGCTTAATCCAATATTAGTGTTAGACCCCATTCAAATTCCAACTAGATTCTGCTCATGAAACATTTGTGAACTACAGTTCCCATAGCAACTAGCAACGTATTTTTAGCGAATGTTGCTGCTTTCCATTCTAAGAACTCCATTGTCATCACAGTCTATATTGGCAAAAGTGATTTTCTAATGAAGCTCACAGTGTGGTAGATCAAATACCACCCTCCAGACTAATCTTTGGACAGTATTGCCCTGTTTCCACCACCCTACACAAAACACTTCTCATTTCCTTCTTCATTGCTAGTTCTTTTGAAATATTTCGTATATAATTATTCTTAAAATTCTTTTAAAAATGGTTTAGATTGCACCTCTATACTAGCAAATGTACATTTTGGAAGAGAAAAAGAGAGACCTCTGATGCCAAAACAAATATTTTTTAAGTAGAGGTAGCCCATGATTTGACAAATCCTTTACACAAAATAAGGATTTCGATTTAAGCCCCCGCCTCCACTTTTGACAATAATATTCATTTTAAATGTATGAACTGGGTACATATTTGCAGAAAAAGTTGATAGAGCTGAAAAATCCTTTCCCCACATATTCAGGAATTGGCAAAATGAATTAATCCCACTACCCAAGATAGGGGTCCATGTATTCTGATATAATGGTCTGGAAACAGCAGAAATCTCTGTTTAAACTCTCCCTGTGATTCTAAGGAACTCAAGCAAGCTCCGTCTATTTTAGAACCTGCCCAGAAGTTTGGTAAAACAATGTTTCACTTAAAATGTGGTCTCATGCTATGAACCAGTGGGTATTCTATTTCTTATTATTAGAAGTAATACATATAAATAATGCCAATTTTAGCACTTATAAAGCACTTGCATATTTCTTAGCTCATTTAGTTCATACATAGTCTTAGGAAGTAGGTATTATTATCCCCGTTTAACCACAAGTTGAAGTGCATGCAGATTGGAAAATTTAAGGAACTTGCTTAAGCCACATAGCTAATGTGGTAAACCTGAGGCTTAAACCAAAAGCTCCTGTACTTAAATAGTACTTTCTTAACAAATAAGAGAAGATAAAAGCCCCCAAATATGGTTGAAGGGCATTGGATCTCTACATCAGAAAGAACTGGAACATTCTGTAACTGTAAGGTATATGGGACTAACTGGGCTGGTAGGTACTGGCAGAACTGAAGTTTTGGAATGAAAACATGAGAATACTTTATATACACAATTTCAAGAATCTGTTTCTAGGGACACAGGAAGGGTTTCTTGGATCTACTCATTCATATGTTCAAATCCACTAAATGGATGGCATTGATGACGACAATCTACGCCATTCATGTTTATTTAGTATTTAGTATCTTCTCTTTTTAAAAATGCCTCCACACTAATTTAGCAAGCAACATTTTCAACAACCCTGTGATGGATGTGGGGAAGATGTTAACAGCTCTCTTTTACAGAAGAAACAGCATCAGGTAGATTGAATAACTTGCTGCCTGATTACGGAGCTACTTTTAATGTGGTTCCCAGGCATTTAGTCGAGTTTGTCCTATTACCCATCCTAGTAATTTGAGGTCTCCATTTCCACAGACTCTGATAATTTGCTAGGGATGCTAAATGAGATTTCCTCAAGGTCATTTTGAGAATGCTCTGGTTTACCAAGAAAAAAACTACTCTAAAAGAGAATATAACTGAGCTGCTGACAGTTATGATTTATTCTCTAATACCAAAAATATAACACGATGCAGTGCTCTCTCCTTGCCTTGCCTGCAGGTGAGCCCATCTCTATAAGGAAGACTCCTAATTAGGTGCTGTTTCTTTAACTGTCTGCAAAAACATATATTGGGAGAATGGATGGGCTTAGTAATATCCCCACTGCCTCTTTATCTCTCTAATAATATTTACATAAAAAAACTTGGCTTGAAGTTTTCAGAGACATATTATTCTCCCTGCCTTTAAGAGCTTAAGGTTCCCCAAGGAGAGGCAAGAACATTTATTAGATGAGATTACATGTGTATAGTGGAGAAATAGTTAATAAACAGATGTTTGTAGAGAGTTTGATAAGATCTAGATTACTGAAAATGTGACCTTCTCTGTTCAATTATTATCCCAATATACAAATTCCACTAGCAAAGAAACTATGGTTGAGTCATCCACTTATTTATCTTCAATATCAATGCAACTCTAGACACCTAATGGCTGTTCAGTGGTTTGCTGAATGTGTTTGTGGACACACGCACAAAATTCCCAAATTAGTTGTTTTTGCTGCTCAGTGTTCAATAGCTTTGCTATATTGATTAAGACTGT
>PVKH010014453.1:0-16479 GCA_004027955.1 Chaetophractus vellerosus
TCATCTTAATCATCTGGTATTGTCTGATTGAGGTATTGTCTGTTAACACTGGAAACCAGAGGAACCCATACAGAAGAGAATTTTAGAGGGAATTCACACCATACACATCACTGAGCTTCCATGCAATTTCTATTTTGGTAATGATATTTTGAACAAAAGATGTATTGCTAAAGCAGATCTTATACATTTATATATGTTATTGTGCCTGTAGACAGCAAACATGGCAAGAGGAAGATTTTCTCCCAGCCTTCAAAGCAGAAATTTAGAACACATTTTCTGGTAGAAACTATGCTATGAATAAAATTAAATTGTCATGGTTTGTTCTCAAAAACTATTTCGCTTTTAATATGATTAATCAATTTTGCATTTGTGATAGTATAACTGTGCTTTTTCTATCTCTTACTGCGAATGAGCGTTTCCCTCAGCTGGATCTAGACTAGACTAGTTCATGGAGACCTGTCTCTTATATGTTTGTTTTTTTTTAAGATTTATTTATTTTATTACATATCTCCCCTTCCCCCCCGCTGTGGCGACGCACCGAGACTGGGTCACTGCGCAGGCGCGGCTTTCCCCGCTTGTGGGCGGCTTCTGCTTCCGTTCATGGGCAGCTTCTGCTTCCGTTCACGGCCGGCTTTCAGTTCGCCGGTGGCTGGCTGTGCTCCAATTCGCGGGCGACCTGCCCTGCCCGTGGCGACTTTTGCCCTGTCCGTGGCAGTTTTTTTCCCTGCCCACAGCGGCTCTGGCCCACCCATGGCAGCTTGCCGTTCTCAAGGCAGTCTGCCCGCTAGGAGAGGTCCCCGGGAACTGAACCCGGGGCCTCCCATGTGGTATGCCGGTGCCCTATCCACTGGGCTATCGAGCCGGCACTTGTCTCTTATATCTTGGTCTTCATTCTAAACAGGCTTTCTGAAAACTGGAATGTTGTTCAGTCTGCTTCACATCCAAGGAAACAAACTCTACCTAGAGGATTTCTTAATGAAATACAGTAGTAGTATATTGTTGCTCAAAATCCTTTTAGAGACTGAGAAACAACCATAGAACTGCTTTTCTCATATAACTTATATGTAATTTTGGAGAGAAATGAAAAACTTACTAAAAACAACATGAATGGGGGGGGGGAACTGGGGTGCTGGGGTAATTTTTTAAAGGATGTATCATGCCCACTTTCCCCGTTTACCTTGATTGGCTTCATTTTAGAAGGTAAGCCCTTTAGAACCTGGCTTTATCTTTGAGACTGGTGACCTGCTCTAAATTTAAATGGAATTACATTAATTCAGACATTTTTCATGTAAATAGAATTGTTAAGAATACAGTGGAAACATAGTTCTTAATATATAGCCAGATCCACTTCTTTTCTCAAATGAAAGCATTGCAAATTAAAAAAAAAAAAATCTATGGTAATAATACTTTAAAATTATTTGTGAATAGGATTTCCAAGAGGAAATGAGGAGAATTGAGTCTTGGCCCTTCTGTCACTGACTGTGACCTTTGGCAAGCTAACATTTAGCTCTATGTTCTCATCTTGAAAATAAAGACAGGGTCTGCAAAGGTTCCTTCTAACTGTAAATTTCTATTATTCTTATTATCAAAATTTGAGGTGATTGTTTAACTCAGGAGTTATTAATAGTATTATATAATTTCATATTGCAAACTGGTATTTTCAGAATAGAAGAAAATTCTATTTTAAAAATATTTTGTGTTTACTGCCTTAGACACTGTGTTTCTTTTTCAGGTTCCATTTTGAGGAGAAATGTTTTTCTTATGTAGATCACCTCTCCTTCTCATTTCCTGCCAACTTTCCCATCCTCACACACATACACTTTAAAAGTAAGCTGGCAACCACAGAAAGCCACAGAGTGTAATAGCAGAATGTCCTGACAAATTCTGGGGTACTGCTCTCTACAAAAGCAACAGACCAGTTTGGATGAATATGTTGTGAAATATAATTCAGAAGAAGTAAATGCATGCATAAAAAGTATAAGATATTCTCATGCGCCCCACTCTTTCCCCATCCCACATTTTCCCACATTAACAACATCCTTCATTAGTGTGGTACCTTTGTTACAATTGATGAACACATATTGAAGTGTTGCTACTAAACATGGACTACAGTGTACATTATAGTTTACACTGTCCCACACAATTTTGTAGGTTATGACAAAATATAATGGCCTGTATCCATCATTGCAGTGTCATGCAGGATAATTCCAGTGTCCTGAAAATGCCCCCATATTTCACCTATTCTTCCCTCTCCCTCCCCTCAGAACCTCTGGTGACTACTGCCTTTATAAAGGCAGTGGCCCCCAAATTACTTTAATCAGCACTTGACTTTGTGTAGCATCTGTCTTTAAGTTACAGTAGGGATGTAACCATTTATAGAGGAACAGCCAGACTGAAATCATTTGAGGTAACATTTCACATACTTGGCCCTTATTCTGGTATTTGCCCTTGTTATAGTTTGGACTACTGTGGGGCTCTGTAAAGATTTTGTCTTGTACGAGTGAGATCATAGGCTAATATTATTCCTTGAACTTATCTCTATTTCCCAGTGTCCTTCTATCAGGCTTCTATTTTGTTCATATTTTGAATTGAGACATTACAAACTACCTTATTACTTAATAATACTTAGATATTTGTTAGCATGTTTTCAGCTTCCTGTTAAAACTGGTTTGCCAAAAATTTGCCAACATTCAGGACTAAATTTACTTTGTCAGGATGATCACTGTGGTGAGTAGAGGTACTTACTGGTTTTGCTAATGTAGTAGATGGTGTGGGTGCTCATCCCATATGCGCTTGGAGCTCCTTACCATTTTTGTGCACATCAGCCTTCCAAAGGCAGCATCTAAGCCACAGGACTCTCTTTGAGCTGATGGAAACCACTAGGGGAAGACTTTAAGCAATGACTGATAGGCTTCAGCATTTAATACCCCAGTTTCCTCACTCCTGACTTCGACTAATTCTCAGGCATGTGTTTTATACTGTTTGCCAGAGTTTTCCCCAGGGAATGAAGCTTCAGTTGGCCTCTGTGATAACTGCCTTAGTAATATACCCTATATTATCCCTTCCTTTCTTTTATTATTTTTCCCTTTCCCCTGCCCATTTTCCTGTACCTCCCAATTGCATTATGCGCACACATCTAGGCTGCTATTATTTTTATACTGTTATGATAAATTGTTTAGAGAAAATTGAGAATTATCAAGTTAATCCATCTGAGGTTGTTTGGGAGTGAAAACATTTAGTATGAGATATCCTTTACCATTTTTGTGACCCATTATTTTTTTAAATTACTGGCCATCAAATACTAGTAAAAACAAACAGTTGTGCGTAAAAAGGCCTTATATGGCCACCCATGTATTAAAATTCCAAACATAGTTTTAAATTACTAAAATCAATATAAATAGCAAAATCTTAACACTGGAAGTAAGGCAAAATGCATTTTAACAAAAAAATTGAATATAATTCTAACTAAAAGTTTACAAAAATCTACGGTATAAATTAAAATGCTCAGTTGTAAATGTTTAGGGACACCTGAAAATGCTAAAGAATTGAAAACAATGAAAGTGATAAAAATAATAAGATCCAAAGACACTGGAAACTAGTAATCAGAGCCCAAATAAATGAATAAATTACTGAATAGCCAGTTTGATGCTAAAAGTAAAATGTAATAAAATGTTGAAATGAAAATATTAAGAGCAATCTGAAAAGTGAGAGCATTAGAATGGAAACAATTTTAGCACATCAAAAACTGAATTTAAAGCTATCTTCCAAAGCCAGGAACAGTTGTGGAGCATTCAGAGCAGCCTCAGAGTAAAAGAGGACCTGGCCTAGTCTGTAGGGGATGGGTTTCAGGAAGTGGCTGGAATAAATATGCTCATTCTGTTGATCTTTGGGAAAAGAGCCAAGCTAGAGCCTGGTCACTGCTGATAGCCAAGTATTGGGAGTCCAGGCTTATACTAGTTAGGCTAAGGCTGTTTGCAGCCTGTCTTTAAAAAGATACTTTCTCTGAAAGAAGACTGAGAAATGAAACCCCTGTCAGGGACACCAAGCTCCTTGTGTATTTTCCACCCTTTAAGTCACATTTTATAAGAGTCAATGACAGATAAATGAAAAAAGAAAAGGAAAAGTAAACCAAACTCTTAGAAGCATTAGCTATGATGAAAAACCAATGATAGCAGCATTTAAAGCCTTTGACAGTAGAGAGTCCATTTTATATCTTCCCAAGTCTTATCTGAATCCTCAGCCTGCTTTTCTTCAGCATACCACCATGCAAGATAAATTCAGTATACTTTTTGCTTTATTTGACCAGTTTGTTTCTATCACAATTTGAGAAACTACCATGTATTTTTTCTAAATATTTTGATTTTTATGTGTATTTTATGATTCAAATAACACAGACCTTAGAGCCTGATTGCTTGGGTCTAATCTTGGCTCCGCCACTTCCTAACTATACCACTTAGATCTCATTACTCCACCTCCTTTGCCTCACTTCCTTCATCTGTTAAATGGGATGATAAGATTGTTTTGAGGGTTAAATAATTTAAGTGTAAAATGTTTAGAAAAATAGCTAGCATATAGTGAATACTCGATAAATATTTTGTATTTTTTTCCATACGTGAGAACAGTAATTATGGGTTAAATTGGAATTTATTGAATAGTTGAGATGCATAAACATCTTTTGTATAATGATTATTATGGGGAAAACGCATTCTAGTTACCAGACTACTGGCTTTAAAAATGAATGTTTGAAACACAATCCATTTGTAAATTAAGGACTGTAGTTTTTGCCCATTTTTCCAGGTAGTATTTACTAAGTTTCTACCAAGAGGAGGGAAAAGTAAATGATATGCCTGCTGTGTGCTAAGCACCTTATGTCATTTTATGTCATCTACAAACAGCCCTATAAGATGGGTAGTTATAACTGCATTACAAAGGAGGAAGTTAAAAAGAAAGGTCCAGTGATTTACTCAAGTAGTGGAGCTGCTACCATATATTTAGTCTGTCTGTCTCCAGGTTCAAAGCTTTTATTCCTATCCTTGCTTTATTAGCAGAAGAGAAGTTAGAAATATATAACAAATAGTACAATGCACTCACCAAGTGATCAGAGTGGATATCAGGGGCTTAGAGGCGCCCTGCTATGCCAGGTGGTTAGTCCATGGAGAAATCTTTGGATGGGGAGTTGGGAGAAGAGTTACTAGCATGGTGGGGGTTGGGGTATCTGGAGAGGTTGAAGCAGTGGCCATTTTCCAACCAGTTTGGAAGTATTTTATTTTATTTTATTTTATTGTAGTATATTATTTTATTATAATGTTTCAACAACTTGTATTGACACACTGTTCATTCTGACCAAACATTAGCTGTATTCAAAATCAGGTCATTTTAATATACCTAATGTTAAAATGATTATATACTTAATTATAAGTGCTGTTTCAATTATTGTTTTTATGAGTTCTTTGAAGATTTTGAGGATCAGGTACAATTGAAAATTCTGGTGATTTCTGCTATTATTACATCAGTATATGGTAATCTTTAATTACTTCGATTGATTTCCAGTTAGCATAGATTACCTTTATTTATATGCAACTATTTTTTAGAAAATTATGAACTTGCAATAATTTGGAGGCAGAAGCTCTCACCTTACCTTACTTTGGCCAAAATGTTTATGCTCTTTTCCAAAAGTAAATCTGCTCTCATGTATAACCTTCCTTTTTTTACATATTCTCAAACTACATCCAGGAAGTATAAAACGATTTTTATCTAACAATTTGCATAGTGTAATTTGGTAAAAAAATTCTACTCTCTTAATTTCATAAGTGCAACAGAAATCACTGCTAGTATTTACTCCTCTTTCACCTTTCTTGCGTGGCAGGAAAATGGTTTAAATTACAGATTTTAGGAAATGGATATATTGGTTTTTGGTTTCTATCACAATATTTCATAGAAACAAACTAATTAAATATGTTTACTCTAATTCTTTATTTTGAACCACATGAAATTACCAATATTCAACTTTTTTCAAATGATGAAAAGGGCAATTTTACCTGGTTCAACCTAATATAAAATCATTTATTGCCAGCATAATGACTGCTTTGAGGTAATTTATTATTGTTATTTTCTATATTATATTTTGCTTCAGTTGCTAATAGTTAGGTGTTCTATTGCAAGCAACCTATTAATAGATATTTTTTATATTTATTTTTTTTTGAAAACCCATCATACTGTTTTACTTCTACATACTGATTTGCAATTTGTATACCAGTTAAGATTCTATGTTTATATAGATATTTATACATATATACTTACATAGAGTACACATTACATTATTATATATAAATATATCTATGTCTACAACAGTATGTACAGCTATGTCTTTAGTGCTAAGGAATCATCTGGAAATCACTGCATTATCAAGTACCAGCCACATAGGTAACAGTTAATATTTCATGAAGTTCAATAGCACTTAGAGCTGTATGTGGGAGGTGGTATTAAGAGTTAAATTACTCATAGAGAGCAAAATAGCCAATAATATTTTGGTTTAAACATTGGAGAAGTTATTTCCCTGTATAGTCATTTCAGTTCATTATAAACACAGAGAGGATCAAGCAAGTTTCTGGAACTACCTCATGTTTTATATGTGTAGCTTTTGATTTGTCACTTTTGAAAGATATAAAATGATATTTTTTGTACAGCTCAAAAATATCTGACAGGACAATCCCATCAACCTGAAAAATCTCTAACTCAACTTCTTTATGGTTGCATTTGCTCATATTCAGATATCATTTGTTGATCTCCCAAATATCTATCACTGAATCAATAATGGCCCCATCTTTTTTCACTCATAGAGATAATTTGCATAATCCAGGCATCTGTTTTGTTCGTAAGGATTTTATTTGTGTGTCAGCGTTATTTTCCCTATCGGAAAAAAATGCCATTATTTGGCAGGCTAGTATAATATTGAGCTATACTTGGTAGAATTTGAAATATTATTGTCTTTTGGTATAAGATAGCTCTTTGCAGACAGCACAAAATCAGGCATTACTGCTGGCTCACAGAATTCCTCCTATAATGTGGTTTCTTTTGCTGTTATGTGTGCCTTTACCAAAAATCTGTAGAAAGCCTACTATTTCCTCCATGTGCTGGCTGCTTTGATGATCCAGTCACCTTAACCTCTTTTTCAAATATCCCTAAGGGTGACACTCCTATTCTTCTGTGTATTTGCATTTTCCCTGCTTGTCATTTTATTCTTTCACTGCATTGACATGTGAAGACTTCACCTCCTTGCCCAGAGTTCTAACATTTCATCCATGGATGGCACACTCTCCCTGCTATCTTTTCATGCCTATTGGAAATTACTGTTGAATTTGTCTTACTTATGCAGGAAATTTTCATTTTACTGTTTTCTTACATTCCTTTTTTTAAATATGTATATATATATATCTTTTAAATATATATATATATATATATCTCTTTTAAATAATTTCCCAAGATGTGGCTAATTGTTGCTTTTTGTCAGGTAGCCTGACTAAATTCTCTTCCTTCCAAATAATCTTTGCGGACTCTTCAGTTTGGGTTTTTAATTTTGGGGGGGAAGAAGTGGGGGGATAATTTGAAAACTCTCTACATTATATTAAAAGATTGTGCTTTAGATTATCAATTCTACAATATTGGAAAAAGGTTGCTTGCACATTACAAAACATTCTAAAAGTTTTAAACCATAATATTTGATGTTTGCATATAAGCAGTTTATATATTAATTTTAGTATTCCATAGCTGCATTGTGAAGATGCTCCTTTAAAAAAATCTCTACAAGAGAGCAATTTTTAGTCTGTATGTACATATTTTTATTGTATTTATTTTTTAATTTTCTATAAGTTAAATATATCTTCCCTCTAATTAGTTTTCCCTCAAATTAACCTTAATTAACAAGTACTAATTAATGAGTCTTCCCATATCTTATTAATTTTTTTATCTAATGTAATTTTCTTTTGCTTTTACACAAAGCATGTCTTCTGAGAATACTTTTTCTGAGCTTGCCAATTTCAAATTCAATATTTATTGCTTAAGCTTCTTCTGCAGTCCCATAATTTGATCAGTTCAATACAGTGGAGTGGCTTGTACAGCTGTTATTAACTTTGTTACCATCATTGTAAATAAAGCCCTATGGTGCATATTCTGGACCTGGATTTCCATTTAGGCACTGAGGTAGATTTATGATATTTAAATGAAATCTTTCTTTATAATAGTGTTTTTCTTTAGGATAGTAGTGTCTTGTGTGTCAAATGCCCAAAAATGTTATCAAAGTACCGTTGAATATTTGAAAATATTCTTTAGGGCCTCCTAATTTTCATTCATAAAAACATTTCATTCTCTCTCTCTTCTCTCTCTCAATGGTTCAGGGTCATGGATACATTTTCTATTTTATAATCATCAGGAAACTCAATTTTGTTGGGCTAAATCCCATTTCTTCTGCAATTTTATATTTGGTGGCATGAATTTCAGCTTCATTCCCATGTTGATTGTTTTGTTTTTTATCTTGGCTGTTCTTTAATCTTGGGATCTGATAAGCATGTTAGATAATACGTTGCTGATTGATATGAAATACTGTCTATATTTTTTCATATTGTGTTAAGAAAATGTCTATAATTTCATTAAGAAAATTCATGATGTCCTATTAAATGCTTCTTACTTTCTGTTGTCTGCCCCCAAAAGAGTGCAGTACAACTTTGTTATTTGTGAATGCTTTTTTCCCATGTAATCCCATAAATTTATTATGATACAAATGTGAATGCTTTTTTAAAGCATACTTTTCTTGCTGGCTCATAAAACTCCTTTTTTGTTTGTTTTTGGTAGATTTTTTTCATAATTTTTAAAAATTATTTTTAAAGTAGCTTTAGATTACATAAATGTTACATAAAAAATATAAGGGATTCCCATATACCCCACTCCCCTGCCACACATACACACACTTTCCCACATCAACAGCATCCCTCATTAGTGTGGTATATTTGTTAACAATTGATGAACACACGTTGAAGCATTGCTACTAACCATGGATTACCGTTTACGTTATAGTTTACACTCTGTCCCACCCACACAATTTTGTTGGTTATGACAAAATATACGCTGTATATTTTGTATATGTCACTGCCATATTATGCAAGACAATTCCATTGTCCAAAAAATGCCCCCATATTATACCTAGTCTTCCCTGTCCCATCTCTCAGAATTTCTGATGTCCACTGCATTTATATCAGTGATGAGTTCTTCCATTGCTAGAATAATAGTAGAATAATAATGTCTACTTTAGTCAATTGCTCATTCCCCAATCTTGAGAATTTTTGGGATGGTGATGCCCACTCTGCTTCTAATTGAGACAGGGCTTAGATCCCATGGGGCAGATGTATGGAACTATCTTCCTTGCAGTTGCAGATACTTTCTGTTCCTTGGGTTGGGCGTTGTCCATCATCATCTCCTTGTTAGTTGTCCAGTAAACTGGAGAGTAGGTGTTGCAACTCTGCTGGAATTCAGGGCACAACTGGCACCTGAACAGATCAAAGATTTAAGTCTCTGGGACATATATTTATCAAATTTTGTGCTAATTATAGGTTCAAATAAAAGGGGCAGAAGAACCATGTGCAGAGAACCTATAAATGAGTCTAACACTGTTACACTGGGGAGCATAAATTCCAAAGGCCCACTGACAGAGTGCCAAATTCCTGAGCTGTCTGCTCTGCTTATAGTTTCTGGATGTCTCTAGAGCCCTCAGGAGCCCTGCTATTTGAAGCATTGTGTACTGTGGCTGTCAATGAGATCCTGCTGAGACATACATAAGCATAATCTCTGGAATGACCTCCCTACTTGCTTTGGAATCTCTTAGCCATAAAAACTCATTTGTATTTACCATTTCCCCCTTTTGGTCAAGGTCTTTTTCCAGATGCATCCTTTTGATTCTTAATCCCAGGTTATAGAATCATGGACTTGAAAGGGATCTTCAAGTTTACTATGTAATATGACTGCTCTGATGCTTAAATTTCTTCTTCGATATCCCTGCCTCTTGTCCAAATTCTATCTTTACTTTCAGCATAATGCTGAACAGTGAAACAGCAGTAGATATCTCTTCTCTTCTTTTTCCTCTTCTGTAGAACTTCTTAGCATTGAAAACACTCAGTTTCTGGCTTTCTGGAAATGTAGCTGATTCTTGTTAATTATGATAAAAAGAGGAAAATGATGTTTGAGGGGAAAAAATGAAGGTGATGGTAGTGATTTTTTTTTTTTAAAAGAAGCCATGAAAAAGATCAAGTTTGCTGTGGAAAAGTGAACCTAGGATTGCAAACTGCATTCCAGTGGTACCAATGATGAGGAATATGCTGTTTGAAGTGTGTAAGAGACCACTGAGTCAGGATTTAAAGAGGCAAGAGGCAGAATGTAAGAAGGAGATAGCATCAACATAATCCCAGTCATTTACTCCTAAAGATGGCAACATCTGGATGGAGGCAGACAAAATGATCACTAGTGTACCTGTTAATTTCAAAAGCAAAATAGTTTTATAATTTTTTCTGTGATTCTTCCACAGAGGAAGTTCCTGAAAGATGCTTGCAAGCATGGAAGGATAAATGGAAATGGTTACCAAAGTTAAGATGTGTGAATTGTCATTGATTGTGTATTTAGTTTGCTGTCCTTGTTTAAATTTTTATTTTAGTGATTGCAAACTTATTAACATGGTCTTTCATATTGACATGGCCTTACTCTACCAATCCTGTTTTTTTTTCTCCATAACATATTCATATTCTCAACCTTGAGCTCTCTGTCTATAGTGGTTTTCAAGAACCTTAATTTTGAGGTTGGGAAAAGACTGCATAGAATCAGAGTAATGAATGAGCAGCCAGCCTATTTACTAGCCAGCCTTATTGGCTTGTTGCTTATCGTTCTATCAGTAAGTCTAAAAAGATAATAAAGCTAAGATCGAATTTATTATTGGCAGGATGTTAATATCCATTTTTTGGTACTATATGTAGCATAATGTACTTACTTCCTTCTACCCCCAAAAAGCTCTCAAGTTGCTTTCATATTCATGTACACAAAAATCACTTACTAGTGTTCCCCAAAATACAGACTATGATAAAGGTGAGCTATCAGAATAAATCTGTTATTTATTCCAGTTGAAGAGATAACCTGTCCAGATTGGATGGACACTTTTAGAGAAAGCTGTTGGGGAAAAGAAAATGATTTCTTCTTTTTCTTTCTCTAATGTAAATATTTCATCTATTAATACTTTCAATAGCCTGGTTCTTATCAGCTTTCATAGAGACAGCCTCAGTTTCTTTGGAATCAGGTAGTTTCTTATAGAAGTAGGATCATTTTGTTCCAAGAGCACAGCAATTAGACTTGATTTGGTGGACAGAATTGAAATTATCTCTGGTTCTTTGTTTTTGAAAGTGTCTCGGACACACCTAATAAAGACTAATAAGGGACTCTTCTGCTTTTTGCCACAAAAATAGAATAATTGTATTAAAACCATAAATAAAAGTAATACAAGGCCCACTAAGAGAGTTATATGGAATAAACCTAATAATGGTATTGACTGGTACTAAACAAAGGCTCACATGACTAAGGCTAAAATTATTCTCTGGGATAAAAACAATTGAGAAAACAAATCTTCCATCAATAGCTTAATTAGAGCTCTTGGTATTTTGAAGAAATTTGGAGCCTTTCAAAAAGCAAACATAGGTTTATTAGTTACTTAAGACTACAATAACAAATTACCACAACCTTGGTAGTTTAAACAGAAATGTATTCTCTTACAATTCTGGAAGCTATAAATCTAAATCAGGGCCATGCTCCCTCTGAACCTTGAAAAGTTTTTTCCTTGCCTCTCCCTAGCTTCTGGTGTTGGCCAGCAATCCTTTGTATTCCATGGCTTGTAGTTGCATAATTCCAATCTCTGCCTCTGTCTTCACTTGGCTTTTTCCCCACGTGACTCTGTGTCTCTCCTCCTCTTCTTACAAGGATGCCAGCCATATTGGATTAAAGGCCCACCCTAATTCAGTATGACCTCATCTTAACTAATTATATCTGCAAAGACCCTATATCCATAAGGTCACATTCTGAGGTACTGGGTGTTAGAACTTAAACGTATCTTTTTGGGGGAACACAATTCAACCTATTACAATAGGCTAAAAATGTCTTAAAGTCTTTGAATGTTTGTTTATCTGCTGAAGTAGAAGATCCTGTGAGGTTTTATTTCATTTTGTAATTTCTTGCTATAATCTGTTCCCATTCATCCATATGTGAAATTTGTGAGTTAAACTTAAAGTCACCTATCAGATTAGAATGAATGAATCCAGAGTTCTATGAAAGTACATGCTGCTAATGCTATGAAAATAATTATCTATAAAAGTTTAGCTTTGGATATGGACCCAGAAGCCAGAGAAAAAGGAAAACCTTTCTTTCCATCCAAATTTCCATATATTAAATTGGGAGTGCAGTAATATTTTGAGAAAGCAGAGTGTTTATAGGAGAATTGAAAATGTGTTAAACCCACAAATTTTATATCACAGTATTCAGTCATACTTAAGATACTTAATAGACTTATTGACATATATAACATTCAAAAGCAAAACTAAGGTTTTAAAAATAAATCCTTTGTTTCACAGAGGCTTCATTATATAAAATTGTACAGAAATAATAGAGTGTATATAAAGCGAAATAGAGACTAGAAGTCATTTTTTATGATGATGAAAAGTCAGAAATTGGGCTCAATGATGTTTTCCTTTCATTTGTGAATTTTGACAAACCTTGCATCAGGGTAGAGGGTATAATGCAGAAATTGAAATGAAGATATATTAGATAAGGCTTTAAGATGTACAGGAGGTTTTAGTTTACTGGATGAGCCCTTCAGTAAATACTGTAGTTAATTGTAGATTGCTTGAGTTTGAAACCCAACTTGCCAATTATTAGCTGTGGAGACTAGGGCAAGTTACTTAATCTCTCTGTGCTTCAGTTTCCTTATCTGTAAAATGTAAATGGTAATAGCGCATTTTAGGATTGTTGAGGATCAAATTAATACTATTTAGAACTCAATAAATGTTAGCTATTATTACTATGTAATAGAGAAACTGAGCAGGATCTCAGACAAAGCTACTTTTAAATACCCCCTTGCCTCTGAATGGACCAGGACCCCAAGGTTCTGAAGGAAGGTTGAGCATAAAGTTCTGTCCTCATCATGGGAATACTGAGTGAATTGAGTTTCCCCAATGACCTGGAGCCCTCAGGCCCAGAGGGTAATAGTTCTAGCACACTCAACCCCACCTCCCCCAAGCCAGTGCCTGAAGACAGGGGGGACAGCAGAGAACAATAATACCGAGGGAAGCTAGGGGTGGTGGCTGGCAGGGCACATGACACACATACCCACAATCATCCTCACTGGCCTGACCTACCAGCCTCCTGAGGTCTGGCCCAAGGTCAGTCCTCAGCAAATTCCCTTTGTCCATCTTGGGCTTATCAATATAGCTGACAAGGGCAAAGCATGATTGGCAGTCTGGGTTCCTTTTCCTCCAGTATGAGAAGCTGATGCAAGAGGTCTGGTCAAAGGGAGATGGACTGGGGGGTATGTTTTCCAGGCATGGGCTTTTTGTTCTTGTGCAGGTAATGCTGCTGCTGCCCAAAGTATAGCAGGTTGTAGAAGTTGTTGAGCAGAAAGCCTGGATACTTCTTGTGCTCTATCATCTGATGCAGCAGCTGCAAGTACAGGGCAGCCACCCTTTCTGTCTGGCCAGCATCATAATCACCAGGTTGGTGTTAAGGAAGCTGACATTCTCCCAGGTCAGTGTCTGCATGTGGTTGATGTTGATGAGGTGGAAGAGGATAAACATGTATGTGGGCACCTGGGATACGTAGGCAAGCAGGCAGCACTTAGACAGGACCTCAGCCACTTTCATGTCTACCTGGTCTTCAAATCAGTTCAACGACAGAGTGATGCAGCACACCAGCATGTGGGAGTCCACCAGCAAGGTGTTGATCTGCTTCAAGAACACATGGAACTTTGCATCAGTATTGGTGTATTTATTAAATCTCTTGACTACCTCAATTTTGGACATGATTAACTCTCCCAGAAGGTCAGAGTAACTCTGGAGCATATCGTTTGACTTGCACTCGTCCATAATGCAGTACAGGATGTGCTCCAAAAGGCCTCACTTCTGCAGGAACAGCTGGCCTGCATATGCATAGGAGCTGGTCCCTTACAGGAAACTCTCCACAGTCCAAGTTTCCCAAAACTTTAGAAATGACTCAGCTGGCTCCTTCTTCATGACGTGCAGCACACAAGTTAATAAGCCCCTCTTCCCATCACACACCAAACTCCTGTCAATGGTGAGGACAGCTTCCACTTTGGGGATGTTGGACTTGAAAGAGATGGCACTGAGGTTATTCAACTCCTGGTTGTTGAGTAGCAGGTCCTTGTTCTCATGGTGGTCACTGAAACTCTGGAGAAACCTCAGAAACTATCTTCAAGGTGATTTCCAGCCTCATTCACAGTTCTGGTTATAACTGTTGTAGACAAGGACAGTTGCTGAATGCTTCCTCCAAATCAACTTGAACTCTGCAATCATTTCTGTGAACCTGGTTTCACTGACACCCCATCAGCAGCATGTGGAGGACATAAAGCCCTTCACATTTGTACATGATCTCCTGCATAATCTTCATTAACTGGGGTACAGCTGGGTTCTGTTTGAAGTATGAGACAAGTCATTCTCATCAGAAACCCCTTGTTTGTGCTCAGATACCTCATTGACCACTTGCAGCAGGACATCCAGCACCAGAGCATTGTCTAGCCATGTGTACAACTCCAACTCCTGAAGGAAGCTGGCTGTGCCCATTGACACTTGACACCTTTCGAGTCACCAGCTTAGAAAGCCGCTCAACAAAGCCAGGGATGCTGAGATGGGCCACTTGGTTGATTTCAGCTTTAGAAGTCCCCAAGCTCAAACTCTTCTTCTGCTGAGCATTGTTGGGGAAAAGTGTGTGTTTGTCATCATTCCCTGTATCCATCTCTGAAGTGGTGACAGCCAGAATCCGGCAGAAATTAACAAGTTGATGCTGATTGAAATTAAATACTAAGGAACACAGATTTGGAACTTCATTTATTTGGATCATTTTCTTTTTAAAGCCTAAAATATCTTCAATGAGGGTTGCTGTTTGTAAGAATGCCTCCTTACTTGTCATCATTGTAAACAAGAATATCACAAAGTCATTCTTTACTTCCACTCAAGATGAAGGACAATAATCTACTAGTACCAGGACTTTGAATGCAAATTTGTTTCCCTGCCAAAAACTGAAAACATTTTTCTTTTGGTAGAGAAGTTGAAACTCAAACCTAACCTTGTGGCATAGCAGCTATGCAGCTTGAAATCCAAGTAGCACTTGATTTTATTATTTCATATTTGTACAATAAGCTTCCCAGGAGACATGTCAACATTTTTGAAGAGCTTGAAAGACTTCTTAAAGAAATATGAATGGTCCTGGTATCGTTAAAAACCATACAGGGAAGTGGATGTGGCTCAAGTGATTGAGCTTCCGCCTATCACACAGGAGGTCCTAGGATTGGTTCCCAGTGCCTCCTAAAGAAGATGAGCAAGACAGCGAGCTGACACATCAAGATGCTACAACAAGAGATACAAGGCAGAAAACATAATGAGAGACACAACAAAGCAGGGAGCAGAGGTGGCTTAAGCAATTAGGCCCCTCCCTCCCACATGGGAGGCCCCACGTTCAGATCCCAGTGCATCCTAAAAAGGAAGACAAGCACACAACAAACAGCGAGTTCAAACAACAAGGGGGTGGGGAGAAATAAATAAAAATAAATCTTTCAAAAAAAAAACATATAAAGGATTAGGGTTAGATATGTAGGGAAGAAAGTAGACCCAGTTATTGAACAAGGATCCAAAGAGAGTGGTTTGGAGACTGATCATGTTGGTGAAATCTGCCACAGGATCTCAGTGTTTCGGTGGATCTGTTTGAAATTTTCTACCAAATCAGTAAAAAAGGACCAGTGAAGGTGCTTTATGTGGATGATAATAATGAAAATGGATGTGAGTTTTATAAGGAGATCAAAATTAGCTTTAACCCAGAAGCTCAGGATTCTATGCCCATAAGTGACCCAACCTCATCATGTCCAGCTGTTCATCACCTCTCTTTGGTTTCTCTGCTGCTGTAAGCCCCATTCCACTCAGCCTTTAACCTTTACCGCTGCCACCAAATATGGCTCTACCAAAATGAAGGATAGTGGTTGTAATGGTTTGAGTTTGAATTAATTATGAATTCCAAAAATATAAATTAGATTATGTTTGTAAGCTCATCTGTTCATCTGGGCATGATTAAGTTATGAGTAGGGCGTTAATTGCCACGTCAGTGAGACGTTGAGCCCCACCCCTCGGTGGGGGGTGGTCTCAAGTAGAAGCAGAGATTGGAGAGAAGCAGAGAGGAGAT
>PVKH010014454.1:0-16478 GCA_004027955.1 Chaetophractus vellerosus
GTGGTAGGTGGGTGCTCATCTGCTTGAGCCACGTCTGCTTCCCTCATATGTCCTCTTCAAGGTAAAAGGTACTACTAGTATGTAGTATGGTTTTATAGATGAAGAATTTGATGCTTGCAGATTGAACAGCTGGCTAGTAGGTGGTAGAGCTGGGATCCAGCCTCAAATCTGTACTATAAAGCTCTTGTGTTTTTTTTCAATGCTAGGCATTATCAGAACATCAGAAGAGCTCTGAACTGAAGCCGGCTTTAGAGGTTATCTGATCCTGCCAGAGATGTACTGGGACTTGTTCAAGGTCTTAAGCTGGTTGGAGAGATGGAAGAGACTGAAAGCATGGGGTTTTGTGTATTTTGTGACTGTGGAATACTGAAAATGGCTTTGACCTAGAGTCGGAGGCTTGGGTTTGGCTGTATCTTGGTTACTGTCCTAACATCATTGCCTTGGGGAGATCTCTTTGCATCTTTGGTCTTTATTTTCCTCATTTGCAAAATAAGGATAATATCTTCTATATCTCAGAATTATTGTGAAGTTATTCATATTTCATGTCGAAGTGTCTTAAAAACAATAAAGTTCAATATTAGTGCCAAATATTATTTTTACTGCAACTAATCTAGTCTTCCAAAGCATATGAGCTTGACATACTAACTTTTCCTGTGGACACCTTTTTTGTTTTCTTTTGGTGGAAAAGATCTTAGTATTTCTGTCTTTGATTCGTGAGAGCTCATGCTCTGGAAAAAGAACTGTGGTGAATTTCATTTTGATGCTTTTATCAGTGTTTTGGAAAGCAAGGCAGAGACAAGTCCAGGATCACCCCCACACTTTTAGTTTCGAAAGCCTTTATAAGGACGAGAAATAGAACATTGCCAGCATCCCCGAAGTAACCAGTCTCCTGACTTTTATAGGAATTACTTTTCTTGCTTTTCTTTGTAGTTTGATCATCCAAGTACGTTTTTTGTTGTTGTTGTTTGTTTGTTTGTTTTGTGTTTTTGTTGTTGTTTGTAAATTTCTTTTTAGGAGGGACTGGGGATTGAACCCGGGACCTGGTACGTGCAAAGCAGGCACTCAACCACTGAGCTACACCTGCTCCCCCGTTTGCCTATTTTTGAACCCCATATAAATGTATATATATACTTTGTGCCTGGCCTTTTCAATTGTTATTATGAGTTTATCTGTATTGTTGAATGTAGCTTTGGTTCATTTATTTTCTTTGCTTCTTGAATTCCACGGTGTGAAAACCATAAGTTAAACATTCTAAGTGGACAGCTGTGGGTTTCTTGTGTTTGCCTGTGATGAATAGTGCTGCTCCGAGCATTCCCATACATTTTCCCTGTTGTTCACGTGCATGCCTTTTTATTGGGTATCTTCCTGGCACTGGGATTGCTGCTCATGTATATCTTCAGATTCAATAAATATGGTGAGATGCTTTCTAAAGTGTTGGTTGTACCATTTTACATTCTTACCGACATGTAAGAGAATTCCTGTGGTACCATGTTCTTTCCGACACTTGGTATTGTCAGTCTTTTTAATTTTAGCCATTCTGCGGATGTGTATTACGTTCTCATTATGATTTTAATTGCATTTCCCTGATGATTAATGGAAGTTGAACAAGTTTTTGTATGTCTGTGATCATTGGATTTTTCTTTTGTGAGGTGCCCATTCAAATATTTTGTCCATTTTTCTACTGGGTTGCCTGTTGACTGGTTTGTGGAAAAGATCTTTATATATTCTAGAATCCAGCTTGGTATTGCTCATTTGTTTTATAAATATTTTCTTCCAACGTGATTTTTTTTTTTTTCAACTCCCTATGGTGTTTTTGATATTCCAAAGTTCTTAATTTGAATTTGGGCCAATTTGTCAATCTTTTCCTTTATGGTTTGTATTTACTGTGTCCTGATATCTTTATTCTGGAGTCATGAAGATCTTTTCCTATTATTTTCTAAAATTTTGTGTTTGGTTTTCCATACTTATATTTATTATCCGGAATTCATTTTTGTGTCTGGTGTGAGATGGGGTCAATTTCATTTTTCTTCCTTATAGATACTCGGTTAACCTGGAAACATTTATTTGAAAAAGCAGCCCAATTCCCCTATTTCCATTGCTCTGGAATGCCTCCTTTTTGATAAAGAAAGTACCTAAATATTCCTGAGTCTGTTTCTTTATTCTGTTGATATATTTGTCTTTCCTTGAGCTGATAGCACATTGCCTGAATTCCTGCTCTTTTATGATAAATCTTGATATCCAGTAGAGCAAGTCTTATCACCTCGTTGTACCAAAACTATCTTGACATTTGAGTTTCCACATATATTTTGGAATCAGCTTAAGTTCCTAAAAAAATTGTTGGGATTTTGAGTGGAATTTTTTTTTTTTGAATGTGTAGATCAATTTGGGAAAATTGAAATTCCTACAATATCAATCTGTAGTTTTTTTCTCCATTTATTTTGGTTTATCTTTAAGTTTTTTATTCAATAGCTTTTTGGTTAAAGATTTATTTTGGTTAGATTTATTCCTAGGTAGTTACTATTTTCATGCAGTTAAAAATGGCTGCTCTTTTTAAGTTTGTTTTTTGGCTTGTTGCTGGTATAGAAATGCAATTGATTTTTGTATATTGACTTTGTACTGTCAGTCTTGCTAAACTTGCTTATTAATATTAATGATATATATCTGTAGATCTTCTAGACTGTCTACCTGCAGTTTTATTTTCCATTAATAATGACTGTCTTCTTTCTTCTTTGTGAGTTTTCATACCTTTAAATATGTGTTTTTCCTACCATAAAACATTAGCTAGGACCTCTGGTACAATGTTGAAAAGAAATTGTACAGTGGATATTTTTGTCTTGTTCTTCCCCATCTCAAAGGGAAAGCTTTCAGCATTTCACCAAGTGTGATGCTTGACATAGATTTTGGATATCCTTTATCAAGTTAGGGAAGTATCCTTCTAGTCCTAGTCTGCTAAGAGTTATTTTATTTTTATCTGAATGGTATGGATTTCAGTTTTTCTTATGGCTTTGCATCGATTGAAGTAAACAATATAAATAAGGGAGAAAATCATGTTCTTAATATGGTAAATTATATCGAATGGCTTATTAATGTTAAACCAACCTTTATTCCTTGAATAAATCCTACTTGGTTCTTATATATTATCTATTTTTTATATTGCGTTGTACTAATTTTTTTTTTGTTACATACCCCCCCCTTCTGCTTGTTCTTGCTGTGTTCATTTTTGTGTTCTTCTGTGTCTGCTTTGTCTCCCCCCGTTGCAGCGATGTGCCGAGTCAGCTCACTGCGCAGGTGGCTTGCCCCGCTTGCGGGTGGCTCTGCTTTGCTCATGGGCGGCTCTGCTCTGTTCGCAGGTGACTTGTCCTGCCCATGGTGGCTTTTTCTCTGCCCACGGTGGCTCTGCCCTGCCCACGGCGGCTTGCCCTCTCAAGGCGGTCTGCCTGCTCAGAGAGGCCCTGGGAACCGAACCCGGGGCTTCCCATGTGGTGAACCGGCACCCTATCCACTGGGCTACAGCCGGCCCCCCTGTACTAATATTTTGATTAGGATTTTCTTCATCTATATTTCTTAGTATTATTGACCTGTAATATTCTTTTCTTCTAATGTTTTTGTCAGGTTTTAGTGTTAAAGTTACGCAGGCCTCATAAAACAAAATGGGTTATGTTTCTTCTTTTTCTATTATATGATAGATTTTATGTATGACTGGCATAATTTCTTCCTTAAATTTTTTGGAGAATTTACCAATAAAGGCATGTGGCCTGAAGTTTGCTTTCAGAAAAGATTTCAACTTCTAGAGTCAATTTCTTTATTAGTTAGAGGAGGATTTGCAGGCTCTACTTCCCATTTCGGTAAACTGAAAGTTTCTAAGAATTTGTTTCTTTCACCTAAAATTTTAAATTAATTGATAGAAAGTTGTTCGTAATATCCTGTTCTTTTTGTGAAGATCTGCAATGCTGGCCTCTTTTTCATTCCTGACCTAATTTATTTTCTTTATAGCACTCACCGTGTTTACCAATTTTACTGGTCTTTACAATGAAGCACACTTTGGCTTTGAGGGTGATCTCTATGGAATGTTTATTTTTAAAATTAATTAATCTTATTGTCTTTATTTCTTTTCCCTTTCTGGAGTTTTATTTTTCTAAGTTGTTGATGGATTCTTATTTATTTAGTTTCTTATTTTATGATATGGATTGAGGCCTCTAAATTTCCCTCCATGTACTGCTTTATTGGGATCCCACAGTTTTGGTATACATGTTTTTATTATCTTTCAGTTCAAAATATATTCTTTCATGATTTCTTTTTTGATCCATGGGTAATTTCATTTCATAAGACAGTATTCTAATTATCTTATTGTTGTTGTTAATTTCTACTGTGATAGAAAATGTATGCTGTGTGATATCAGTTCTTTGAAAATTTTTTTGGTCAGTTTTTATAATTGAGTGAATCCTTCAACAAATGTATATTCTGCAACTGTTGAGTGCAGTTCTCTATATATCCTTCTGGTTCAGTTTGTAATTGTGTTTTCCCAAATCATCTATATTTGTACTAATTTTTTTACCTGCTTGTTTTATCAGTTCCAGAGACAAGTTTGTTAAAAATTTTCAGTATATCTGGATGTTGTCTGTTTTTCCTTGTAATTCTGCCAGTCTTTTGCTTTATATATTTTAAAGGCCATGTTATTAGGTATATTCAAATTTAGAGTTGTTTTGCTTTTGGTGAGTTTAATCTTTAATCTTTATAAAAATTCCTCTTTATCTCTTGTAGGAAAAGCTCTTTGCCTTACAATCTAAATTTCATTTTAATGTTAATGTAGCTAACCAGCTTTTTTTGGGTAGTGTTTTGTGTAGTGTATCTTTTTGTCCATCTTTTTACTTTAAATTTTTCTGAAAAATTTAAATGTGTCTTTTGTAACTAGCATATGCTTGTCTTTTGTTTGTTTGCGCAGAATGATAGTTTTTGCCTTTTTTAAAAAAGACTTATTTATTTATTTATTTATTTATTTATCCCCACCCCCGCCCCCTTGCTGCTTATGCTCGCTGTGTTCATTTGCTTTGCGTTTCTCTGTGTCTCCTTGTCTCCCCCTGCTGTGTCAGCTCACTGTGTGGCGGCTTGCCTTAGCCAGGAGGCCCCGGGAGCCAAACCTGGGTCCTCCCATGTGGTAAACCAGAGCCCAACCAATTGAGCCACAGCCGGTTCCTGATAATTTTTGCTTTTTAAACAAAAAAATCAGACCATTTGGTCCATTTACATATAATGTATTTACTGACATACTTGAGTTTAAACCTACAGTCTTAATATGTGCTTTCTTTCTGTTTATCCTGCATATTCTGGCTTCTTTCTTGCTTGCTTGCTTTACTTAGGATTGTTTGAGGGTTTTTAAAAATCATTCTTCTATGTTTCATATCTTATTTTAAAAGTTACCTATTCTTTTTAAATTTCATTTTCATGGTCATCCTAGTGATTGCAGCATGTATCGTCTTGACCAAAGTCAAATGATAATTGTTAATTATTCTCCTAATACTGCTAGGACGTTAGAATAATTGAACTGTACGAGTGCTTTTACTGACTTATATCTTATTTCTACATATTTTAAATTCTGCAAGAAACATTATTTCTATATATGGTCGATATTTATTTAGATTTACCCTTTAATCACTTTCCATACTTTTACACCTTCAAGCCTCTGCTTGGGATTGTTTTCCTTCTGTCAGGAGGGATACCCTTTAAAACTTCCTTTAGTGTAGGTCTGCAGGTGACTGATTCTCAGTTTTTGTTTGCATAAAAATTATTTCACTTTCATTCCAGAAAGATATATTTTGCAGGTCTTAGAATTCTAGGTTGGTGATTATTTTCTTTCCTCACTTTACAGATACTTTCCCTTACCTTTGGTGGTGCAGTTCTTTTAAAAGATAGATTTAATGTAGCTGTGGATTTCTTTTCAGTTAGCTTGCCTGTGATTCATTGAGCTTCTTGAATCTGTGGCTTGGTCTCTTTCTTCAATCTTGGAAAATTTCCCCCAGTATCTCTTCAGCTGTTGCTTTTTTTCTTTTTAAAGTATAGAATTCAGTGATTTTTTTAGTATATTCAAGAGATGTGTAATCATCACCACTCTCTCATTCTAGAATATTTTTATCACCCCAAAAAGAAACCTCATGCCTATTACCTATTGCTTTTTACCTGTCTCTAACCTCTCCTTTTTAAACTTCTTTTAAACTTAGCTTAGGGCTTCTCACTCTATGCTCTTTTACCTCTCTTCTGAATTTTTCATCCTTTTGCCTCTATTTGCTTCATTCTGTTTTTTTTCTTTAGATATAATTTCCTGTTTAATTCTGTCTTCAGCTATGTCTAATTTGCTTTTTAAACAAATTGAGTTCCTAATTTTGGATATTGTTTTATTTGGTTCTTTTAAATTTTGTGTCACTTATCAGTTGTCATTTCTCTCAGAATTTTTGTTCATGTCTTTTATCATCTTAGGCATGGTTAAGACTTGTATTTTAAAGTCTGTTTCTGATTATTTTGACATTCAGAGCTCATGTGGATCTTTGTTTCTGCTAGTTTTCGGTCATGTGTCCTGTGTACCTGGTAATCTTTTGGTTGTGTTGTGGATATTGTTGAAAAAAAATTTTTTTTACAGAAATACATTGAGGACTAGAGTAGGATGATGTTCTCTCCATCAAAAAGGTTTGCATTTTTATTTGCCAGGGGCTTTAGTTTGCTAGTAGTCTAGGATCACCTTAATATGTTAGAGATTGGGATTTTTCTGGGCCACTCAGAGGTTTGGAAAGTGGGTGGCAGATGTTTGGAATGTAGGCTGCAAACTATATTTCCAGTTTACTCTCCTCCTAAGGTGTATAGCCTTTTGGGTTTCAAACCCAAGGTGTAGAGGATTACCTGGGTCACCAACCTTGGAGGGCTTTGGAATCCAATATTTGTCCCTCTAGCCCAGGGGTTTTGAATTTTTTTTGTTCCACAGACCCCATTGCCAGTCAGGAGAAATGAATACTACTGTAATTTAGTTTTTACATAATTTCATAAGTGAAGGAAATGCTAGATTTCAGTTAGGGGTCAGAGAAAATAAAGATAATAAGTTGATTTTTTTCAATTCAAGCTAGTGGACCCCCTGAAATCTTTCTATGGACTCCTTGGGGGTCCATGGACCCCTGGTTAAGAACCCCTGCTCTAGCCTCAAGTGGCTATTTCAGTTCTTGGTTTCCTTCCCCAGAGTATAAATGGCCCTAGGGCAAAAATGGACCAGTTGCTGTAGGCTCATAACTGTTCTCTCTTTCTTTTTTGACTTTATTTTGTACATTTAATAATTGAAAATATAAACAATTAAAAACTAAAAAGTAAACACAGATGAATAAATATATACATTTCTCAACTAAATGTACTGGATACATATTAAAAATTTTTTGAATCAAACAATATGTTACGCAGTAGATTTGGTTCATAGTAACACATTCATACAGTATTTGTCCTTTTGTGCCTGGCTTGCTTTGCTCAACATAATGTCCTCCAGGTTCATCCATGTTGTCATATGCTTTACGACTTCATTTCTTCTTACATCTGCATAGTATTCCATTGTGTGAATAGACCAGTTTGTTTATCCATTTGTCTGTTGATGGACACTTGGGTTGTTTCCAACTTTTGGCAATGGTGAATAATGTTGCAATGAACATCGGTGTGCAGATGTTCACTCTTCTCTTTTATTCTTCTTATGTTTCTTGACTTGGTAATTCTTTTCTACCTTCTTAGCTCCCTGATGCTTCCATGCAGTCTTTTATATTATGCCCAGCCTTTTCAGTTGTTCTCAGCAGGAGGTGAGTTGGTCTGAATTACCTATACAGCCATCACTATGGCCTTTTTAAAAGCATATTTTTAAGGTTTTAGGATAAAGGAACTGTGTCAGGTTTTGAGAACTCATCTGTTTCAGCCTTATTATTAGTTAATAAAATAGTGGTTTACTGATCACCTGCCATTTGCCCAGCATCATGCTATATATTATGGAGATTTGGAGGAAATGCAAGTCATAGTGTTCGCTACATTCCAGGAGTTTAGCTGGGCACACACAGAAAACTGAATAAAGTGCTGGAGGAGGTGCCAAGGATAATGGCGGGGTTAGTAGCCCAGTGAGAAGTAAAGGCGGTAGGTGCTGGGTGTTCTGGGGAAGCTTTGAGGGAAGGTTGGATTTGTGGGGTAAAGGACAACCAAAAGAATGAGTTTTGAGATATTTGGTGTGCAGACAGGTAGGGGTACATGCTTATGTAAAATAAGTGTCTGTGGAAATCATAGCTGGCAGAGGGGTTTCAGCCGCTGAGTTCTACAGTTCCTTTATCGCACGGGTGTGTGGGCAGAGCTGGCTTGGCTACAGGAGCTGCAGCTTGTTGAGTGGTAGCCAGCACCCACATGGGAATGGTCCCCTTCCTGGTTTGGTCTGTGCTGAGGGCCAGGGACCCAGAGATGAGTAAGCCTTGGTCCTGCCTGCAGTGTTAGGACCAGAATTTAGATTTGCCAACTCTGTCCAGGCTGTTTGTCACTCTGCCCTCTAGGAAGAGTCACTGCCCACCTTTGGTTTTAACTTAAAATTTTTTAGAACAATTTTAGATTTACAGAAAAATGGCAAAGACCTCTCTTCATATGTGTTTCAAAGGCTTCATCATTTTTAGGTTGAGGTGTTTTCCATGAACAGGTTTTTGGGTAACACCCTTTTTCTTTAAAAAATTTTTTAAATTTTGATAACATATATACAACACAAATCACCATTTTAACCACTTTATATGTGCAAAATTCAGTGATATCAGTTACACTGACGATATTGTGCCACCATCACCACCATTCCTTACCAAAGCTTTTTCATTTGTGTACATACTGGCATGATCGATTAGGGATATTGGCCTTCATTACCTGGCAGGTCTCCCCACTATCAGGTTGCTACCCCTCCCCTGCCATAGTGTGCTTTGGGGAAGAAAGTCATCGTGTGAAGATGGGCTGCTTTTACAAGTGATAGCTCAAAAGTAATTAAAGTGTTTTACATCATTACATATTTTTCAAAAATCCTGTGTTCTATCTAACAAAGCAACATTCGCAATAAAAATTATATTTCCTCTAGTATCTTCAAGTAGTCAATCACTTAAAGGAAACTTTATGTATTGTGATTTCTGGGCAAGTTTTGTTCACTTCACTTCTGTGGATTTCAAAGTTCAATAGAAAAGCCTGCAGGTTTCACAAGCTGCAGAAAACAGGGGCAGGCAGTTTACAAGGAATCTTAATTATCATTGCCTGAATGCTGGACTCAAATATTTGTCTTTCCCTACGAAGATTGTGCTGTGCCCGGTGTTATGTATTTAGAACGATATTGAGTCAGGCTACACACTGACGACGGCGAAGCTAGGAGTTTTTGTAGCGGTTCTGTGAAGGCACAGACAGCTGCACAATGAAGTGTTTGACTTTAACTTAAAGTTGACGTCCAACTCCGAGAGCCCACTACCGGTCGAACTGCCGATAACAATTGAACTGTTTCTAAACAGACAAGGGGTGGAAAAGAGGATTTTCAGTTTTCCAAAAATTGCACCAAGATAAAGCGTTGCTTTATCGATGCGGGTGTGTTGTGTAGGTGTTAGCAGTACTGCCCTCACTAGCCGTTCATTGGACAGTAGCGCAACCCCAAGAAAAGGATGGTTGGTGAGCTGCGGCCGTGCGCCGTGAGAGGGAAGCGCCGACACCAGGTATGGTTGTGGTGACTAACTCGCGGGTCCCGTCTTAGCTGCCTGGGGACTGGCGCCGCTCCGGCGACCCCAGCTTCCCCCGAGAGCCATCGACTTCTGGTTTTCGGAGGCCTCTGCGTGGCCTCGGAGCGGCCGCCCGGGTCTACCCAGAAGGCCACGCGCTGGTCGCGAGGCGATTTGCATATGAGCCCTCGTCGGGGCGGAGCCGTCTGGGGGGCGGGCCGCGCGCGCTCCCGGGCTGGCAAGTGGCGTCCGGCGGGGTGGCTTCGCGGAGGCTGCGTTTTCTTTTCGTTCCCACCCTCGGCTTGCGAGCGCCCTCGTATCTATAGCCACCAGACCACCCGCCTAGCCGGCATGCGCTCCCGCGTCGCTCAGGCAGGCCCCGAGCCGGCCACGTGGGGGCGTCCTCGGGACTCCCGGCCGCCCGCTGACGGGCTCCCGCTCTTTCCCGTTGCAGGTGGTCCTTCTGGGCATGGACATCCTGTCGGCGCTGGTCACCCGGCTGCAGGATCGGTTCAAGGCGCAGATCGGCACAGGTGAGCTGCGGGCGGGTGCGGGGGAGACCCCAGACCCCATCCTCCAGCCCTGCTCCCCCAGTCCCCCCAGCTCCTTCACGAAGCTCCACCCCACCCACCCCAGCCCGCCCGCCAGCCCCCTTCCCTAGTCCTTGTAGAATTTCTCTGTTTCACTTGGTCCACGTGTATTTGTTCTTTTTTGCTTGGTGTTCCGGTTCGTGAGCTCCTATAGATAAGGTCATGGATTCTTCCCTCATTCTGGCACTGAAGGAGTCTCTACACCTACAAATAAAGCAAACCCTTCCTTTTAGAAATTTGGTATTTTAATAGTGTTCCATTTTTCTACTAAATTAGCTGAATTATTCAGGGCTGTCGCTAGTAAAAAAAAAAAAAAAAGGCTTATAGGCTCTCAGATGAAGCAGAGTAAGCTGCCCTCCGTGGGCAGACAGTCTACACTTGAGGGGGTGAGGGAGGAATAGTGGGGAGCTGGGCTTAGTCTGACCTGTACTAATGTGTGTTAACACAAAATTAAAAATAAGCCATGCGGATGAAAGACAGATGGCTCTCTAAATGCTTGCCGCTTCTACCTCCAGGTGAAGTGCTGGAGCCCCTCCCTGGTACCTGAATTCCCTTTTGTGTCCGCTGGCATCCATGTTAATAGTGTTTCACCTGCTTGAAAATATGCTGGGGCTGGCCAGAGGAACGTGGGGTGAGGGAGAAAGCCACCAATCTGTGCATGTGAAGGATTGTGCAGGTTCTTGTAGTAACTCAGGGATTTCAGTAAGGGGCTGTGAGCGAGGATGGGTGGTTTTAGGATGCCAAATCTCATTTAGGCTGGGATTTTCTCTGCCCAGTTAATTGTAGTACCACCTGTGGGTGACCACAATCCCCCAAAAGAGGTTTTCATTCGATCCCCTTGCCTTTTGATTTCCAGTGCTGCCAAGTTTAATAGACAGACTGGGAGATGCTAAGGACTCGGTGAGGGAGCAGGACCAAACGCTGCTGCTGAAGATCATGGATCAAGCTGCTAATCCCCAGGTAGGGCAGGGGGAGCCGCGTGTGCAACTCCTGATAAAAGAGCTCATTTTTTTCTTAGCTATTGTATTGCAGAGGAAAATTAGCTTAGCATTTATTCTGCCCCTCCCCAGCACAACACGGGTTATTTAAATAAATAATAAACAACAAAGGGTGTAATTTGTTCAGTTAATGGACTTAACATTGGTTGAACCTGTTAGCTCATCTCGAGCTGATTTATGTAACTGGCCCTGTCTGTCAGAGGCAGCTGTGGTGTCTGGGGAGCCCTGGTTTGAGCTGTGGCCTATGCTTGCTAGTGAGCTGGGCCCACTGGGGTGGACAAACACAGCCTTGCCTTCCAGAATCCCCCTGCCTATTGTTGGGGTGAGGGCAGGCTCCAGAAAAGCCATCCCAGAGAAGAGAAAACCTAAACTGGGCCTTCAGAGATGAGCAGGTGCTTGGTGGGGGTGGGTGGGGGGTGGGGGAGTGTGATGTATATGACCTGGCAAGTCACCAGCCTCCTGCAGCCTTGTCTCCTTCCCCATAAAATGGGGACAGGTATGCCTCCCTTTCAGGGATGTTGGGACACTTAAGTTCAATTATCTAAATCAGTGTTTTGACCATTTTAAATTGCCATAAAGTATAAGCTGTCATTTTCCAGTGTGTGAACGAGAGGATTAAACGGGTTGGTGGAGGGAGACTAATTTGGCACCTGTTAAGAGGCACCTCAGCTCTTGGTCCCTTGCCACATGAAAGGCCACAGGAATCTTCTCTTCTCTTACCTATTCTTTGTTGTCTGCAGTATGTTTGGGACAGAATGCTCGGGGGCTTCAAACACAAGAATTTCCGCACACGGGAAGGCATCTGTCTCTGCCTTATTGCAACACTCAACGCGTAAGTCTGGGCTGAACTGAAATTTTTACTTGCGTGAAGGTTTTTTTTTTTTTTAAATGCTTTATTTTGAAATAATGATAGATTTATAGGAAGTTGCAAAGAAGTGTACAGGGAGGTCCCTTGTACCTTTCCCCCAGCCTCCCCAGTGTAGACGTCGTGCATATGATTACACTCTCACTACAAATTTAGAGAAGTTGTAGGTTTACAGAAAAGTCACATCATGTACCAGTTATTAACTGAATGTCCACTGTCAGAGTTTTAGCTGGGCAATCAAGTGAGGCCCCTTAAAGCATGTGCAGTTTAGTTGGTGAATTAGGGTTCTCTAGGGAAACAGAACCAACAGGAGATATCTGTAAATAGTATAAGATTTTATAAAATTGTCTTGTGACCCTGGGGATGCACAAGCCAATCCCATAGGGCAGGCTGCAAGCCACAAACTCCGATGAAGGCCCTTGATGAGTCCCCTGGACACGCTGGCTGTGTGAAGTAGAGATGGGATTTCTCTTCTGACTGCTGAAATCGCCTCCTCTTTTAAGGCCTTCAACTGATTGGGTGAAATTTCACTCATTGCTGATGGAAGTCTCCTCAGTTGATTGTAGATGTTATCAGCCATAGATGCAATCAACTTATTGATGGCTTAAATCCCTGAAACATCCTCACAATAACAATCAGGCCAGTGCTCGTTTGACCGAACAACCAGGCATGGTTACCTGGCCAAGTTGACACATGAGCCAAATCATCACAGTAGGATAGGCAAAATAGGAACAACAGAGTGGGGATGCGGACAGGCAGACGTGGGGCAGACAAGGCCGCGGACAGCTGGGGCTTTGGCTTGGCCCTAAAGGGTTAGGGCCTGGGGGGAGAGCACCATCCAAGCCAGGCCCACAAGAGGACTTGAGCCTGTGCACGTGATGTGTGACAAGGGACCGGCATGTCATGTTGGTTCTGGAAGCAGCATAGATGGGAAGGAGGGAGGCTTGGGGTGGAGGTGGTGACAGGATGGAGAGAGGGGTCAGTGTGTGCAGAGAGGGCCCTTTCTTTGCTGTCTTCACTAAAGGTGAAAACTCCTTTTGTTTTCAGCTCTGGAGCCCAGACTTTAACACTAAGCAAGATTGTGCCACATATATGCAACTTACTTGGAGATCCCAACAGCCAGGTGAGTGTCCCGTAGTGAGAAATCATCGGTTGTGGACAGGTGAAATGCACTGTGGTGGTCTGTGTGTTCCCGATGGCGGCGGGGGTGGGGGGTGACTCTTTCCATCTTTATAGAACCCCACGTGTTCTATAAATGTGGGGCCCACTCTGCTCGCCTCTGAAAAATCAGCCCGACCACCCCCGCTGCGACCAAGGGGGTAGGGGTTGGGGAGGGTGACCCTGGTCATTGAAGTCAGACAGTGTCTGCCCCTGCATGGGCGGGGGCCCGAGGAGGTGGAAATGCCCTACATCTTGTTTTAGGTAGCCATTATACCGGTGTATGTCCTTGTCAGAACTCCTGGAACTGAACCCTGCAGAACATTCGTGTTGTTTTATGTGAACACTTCCTCAGTTAAAAAAGAAAAAGCCATGTCCTTGGTGCCAGGGTCATCTGTGAGAATACCCAATGTCAGCTCTCTCAGCTGGCCCAGTTGTGATTTTTATCACTAAAAAGTCATTGTTTTTATTGTGGAATTAATTCATACAAACTGATAAGAAACACTTCATTAGATAAAGGAGCAGAAAATAGGAATAATAATGTACAAAAGAAATAAATACGGTAGACAGCCATCTCATGCCACATCTTGCTTGGTAATTGCCCAGTTGTCCTCCAAAAAGGTTTTGTCCAAGTGCTGCTCCCGCTTAACTCCCAGGCCCCTGGATTGCACCAGGTCAAAAGTCTCATGTTCACTCAGCCATTCTGCTCCCTGCCTTGCCTCGCTGCCGCCCTTCATTCCATCGTTCCTTTCCTTCTCCTTTCTGCCTGCTAGTTTTCTCGGACGCCCTTGTTTGCACCTCCTTTTCTTCTTCCCACTCCTTCTCTTATCCAGCCTGAGTTGAAAACATGACATTAGAAAGGAAATTTTTATTTACTGGATCATAGTTTATATTCTGAGTTAATTAAAAAATAACAACCCAGCCTATTTTTAAAAATGCTTCTAAATTACCAAATGGGCTATTTGCCCCTCCTTCCCTTTTGGTCTGGTCTCCATTTTTTGTCTTCTGTGGAAAAAACCTTTTATAGAGGTCACCTCTGAGACCATTGCTGCTGCCGCACGATGCCCATCAGCAGGACTTCTTCTTTGCTGGTTGAAGTCACTGTCCCCGGTTTGCAAGTTCCCAGGCCAGACAGGTTGTGCGAGTGTCCACCAGGGCCTGAGGGAGCAGGAGAGCCCATGGGTGCACTCTAGGGCCACAGCCAAGAACAGTGGATAAACTCTGGTTTGGGGAGGGCCAGGCCCCTCCGGCCCTCAGTTTGCTGCATACCCCACTGAAAATACAGTTCACTGTGGTCTGTCTTCTGTGTTGTTTCCAGAATTTTATAATCCCTCTGCCCACCCCCGTCCTTCTCCTCCTTCTCCTTCCTCCTTTCCTTCCACATCCATGCCCTGAGAGCTTCTGCTCTGGGCCTGCCTTGACTGAGTGGAGACTTGGGCGGTGACCAGCTTGGTTTTGTTTCCATAATCGAGAGACATGGCACCCCCCCAGAGGAAAGCAAACATCTCGTCATCCTGGGACCCGCCATTGATGGATGCCATACTAATGATGTGTTCCTGCCTGAGGCGGCATTTATCCCATGTAGATTCCCCCGCACCCATGGGCTTTCACCAGAAGTTTAATTTACTTCACAAAAAGTTATCACTGGGTGAGGTGCCTGGAAGAGAGAGAAATACGGCAATGTCTTGGTTCATGGTATTTCATTTGCTTTTGTCCTAATAGGAATTAGTGAAAGTTGTGGCAGGGTTTTCCTGGTGGGACCTGCACCTTTTAAACATGGAAGCTAGGATTTCTTTATTAAAGTCTGCCGTGAGCTAGTAGGCTGTAGAAAATGCTGTGTCACCCTCAGGACTATAGGACACCAAGCAAACAAGACTACATTTGCCCCTCAGGGGCTTGGAAGTAAGGTATAGTAGTGAATGCCCAGTTCCACAGCTGAGGAGGACTGGTGTATCAGCCAGCCAAAGGGGTGCTGATGCAAAGTACCAGAAATCTGCTGGCTTTTATGAAGGGCATTCATTTGGGTTAGAAGCTTACAGTTACCAGGCCATAAAGAGTCCAATTCAAGGTTGCTTTCCCACCAAAATCAGTTGCCATGTGTTGAAGCAAGAGGTTCAGCCTTCTCCTCTGGGCTTCCTCTCTCTCCTGGCTTAGGGCTTGTTTCTTTCCAGGCCTTCTATATCAGTCTTCCCAGCTGCAAACTATAAGGTGAATGGCTTATCTCTCCCTGGGGCCCCAGAATCAAAAATGACAGAGCATGTGTGTCTTCTTGAGTGAGTGTCTCTCTCTTTGGGATTCACGAAATAATCTCAAGATGTCACAGCTAGTAAGAGAAAAATCCTTGGAATAGTTTTAAAATTGCATCCAATAAAATTTCTTTAGGTGGAGTGTTAGTTGAAGAGCAGCTATAATTTTAGAATTTCTGCTGGAAAGCTGTTAAAAGGTTGTTTCCCATTGCAGTTTTTTTTTTTTTTTTTTTTTTTTTTGGGAGGGGGATGTCCCGTGTAGATTTTGAGTGACACCGGGAGTGGAATGTTAGGAACATTTAACATTTTGAAACTGTTACTTTCTCATCCTTGAAATCATTCAGACTTAATCTCTAAGAATGATTCTTCACAGCTTTTCCTTTCTCCTGAAGTTCTCCCCAGTGAGCAAGCACTCCCCCCATTTAGGAAGTTCCCTTAAAGATCTGTGGAAAGAAGATGGGAAGTGATTCACCTCCTTTTGTGTTGGACTAGTGTGTGGTTTCTGATCTACCCCTGTGCATCTAGAGATGGGGTTAACTTTCCTTAAAATTATTATTATTATTTTTTTTAAAGATTTATTTATTTTATTACATATCTCCCCTTTCCCCCCGTTGTGGCGACGCGCCGAGACTTGGTCACTGCGCAGGCGCGGCTTTCCCCGCTTGTGGGCGGCTTCTGCTTCCATCACAGCCGGCTCCAGTTCGCGGGTGGCTGGCTGTGCTCGATTTGCAGGCGACCTGCCCTGCCCGTGGCGGCTTTTGTCTGTCCGTGGCAGCTTTTTGCCCTGCCCACGGCGGCTCCGGCCCGCCCATGGCGGCTTGCCATTCTCAAGGCGGTCTGCCCGCTAGGAGAGGTCCCCGGGAACCGAACCCAGGGCCTCCCATGTGGTTTCCCAG
>PVKH010014455.1:0-16489 GCA_004027955.1 Chaetophractus vellerosus
AGAATGGCAAGCCACCAAGGGCGGGCCGGAGCCGCCATGGGCAGGGCAAGAAGCTGCCACGGACAGGGCAAGAGCTGCCACGGGCAGGGCAGGTCGCCCGCGGATGGAGCGCAGCCAGCCACCCATGAGCTGAAGCAAGTGCCGGCCATGAACGGATGCAGAGACCGCCCACAAGCGGGGAAAGCCGCGCCTGCACAGTGACCACTCGGCGTGTCGCCACAGCGGGGGGAAGGGGAGATATGTAATAAAATAAATAAATCTTAAAAAACAAAAAACAAAAAAAAAACAAAATGAATATGATAATGTTCTTTTGAAATAACATTTCAAGACCCAAGAAGACAAAGTACCATTAACAAATGTGGTTTTCTGTGATAATGTCTAATCATTTCTCAACAAGGCCTTGTATCATCTCTGTAGAATATAACCTACTCAAGCATAGTCTATATATATGTCATGAAGCATGCAATCCATCAACTGAACTAGTGGGCAAGACAATTCTTAATATGATGTTTGGAAAGTATACTGTGCCCCATTTTCAGACTATTGATGTAGGTTTGCCTAAGAGAGTGATTCTCAATCTTTGGATATATCAGCATTGCCTGGAGGGCTGGATCACAGATTGCTGGCTCCACCTGCAGAGTTTTGATTCAGTAACACTGAGGTGAGGCTTGAGAATTTTTATTATCTAACAAGTTGTCATACATTTCTCCTTCTTGGCTAGTAAGTGTGGCTCTGCTTCTTTACAAAGGACAACTTCAACCCCACTTCATTCCTCCCATACCCTAGCTAAAAGTCACAAGATACTCATTCATCAAATTGCTCCTTTTCTTCACATAAGTAATTACAGAAAAAAGCATAGCTTTCTTAAGCCCTCCTCAATGTCACCCACCATAAGGCTAAACCCTATAACAAGCGAGCTCTAGCTTCTTCTTATGGAGACAATCCATGCTTCCTCATGGTTTGTGCTCTCTTTTTCTGCAATATGTTACCAATCCTAAATTTTGTTGACTACTGATGTCTTCTTCTTGGTCAATAAATATTAGGCTTTATCAATACTCACCCCCTGAAATATATCTCTTTTTGTTTCTTTTAACACATCTATTTTTATACATGTTAATAAAGCATACAATCCATCCAAAGTGTGCAATCAATGGCATTTATTATAATCACATAGTTGTGCATTCAGCAACTCAATTATTATTAGAGCATTTTCATTTTTCCAATAATAATAATATAGTAAACAAGAACAGAGAACAAAAATTTATCACTTCTCAATCTCACTATGCTTCCCCTGCCTTACATAGGTGCTATCCTGTGTCTGTCTCTCTAGTTTATTTATATAGATGGAGTCCAGCAATATGTAATACCTTGAGTCTACTTTCATTCCCTTAGTATATTTCCTCACCCTTACATTCTTCTCCTTGATGTTTGATACTTGGCATTTCATTAATTGGAGCAAACCCAACACAAAAACACCTTCCTGTTATATTGATACAGGTTTCAGTTGGTGGGCAGGCAGTGCACTTTTGGCATTCAACTACACCTGGAAAATATGGTGAATAGCTCATTATCAAACCAGCCAAATGGCCATCCATTGGAAATAGTCTTCAAGAATAATCTTTTAGCTAATAATTTTATGAATACTATTAGTGTCTAGAGCCACATATTGTCAATATAGATTCCTAAGCTGCTTTAAAACCTACTAAACCAAATTTTAAAGGTTGGGACTTAGTATCTAATCTATTCACAATAAAAACCCACATGATTTCCTTCAGCATACATTTTTGGCACCTATCAATAAAGATGGCTAGGTTAAAAATAAAAGGAATCTTCATAAATTACCAAGGATTAGGAACAAATCTCATTGACTGCCAACTGGGAGAATTCTTAAATGTAAAAGCTGGGAAGCAAGGAGGCAGAGCCCAACTCTCTCACAAAAAAATGCAGAGAAAATGCAAGGACCTATCTGAGGGAATTGCTTTGGATATATTGTGAATAGGAAAGTGCTTTGCATCATCCAAAATGGAACTGGAAAGATAAAGAAGCCAAAGGAAAACATTTGTTTTAATCTGCTAATTTTTAAAAATTTTTTAAAGGTTCCCTTTATTTTTCCTTATTTTACTTACTAAAACCCCAAATATCTCCTGTGGAAGGCAGCCTGCAAGGTGATTGATGTACACAAGCAACCTGACAAGTTCTTTAGGGGCCTAGGATGGAAGACTATCTTTCCTTGTTTTTTTTTTTTTTTTTTTTTTTTTGTTTTTTTTTTTTTTTTTTTTTTTTTTTTTTTTTTTTTTTTTTTTTTTTTTTAGTTATTGCTGTTTTGTTTCTTTATTGTTATGTTCCCCTTTATTTGTTTCCTTTTTTAACCTATTTTCAACTTATTTTATTTCTGTTCTTTCCTTCATTATTCTGTCTTCCATTTTCTGCTGTTTTTCTTTCATTCTACCTCTTTTATTTTGGATTTCAATATTTTGATTTTATTTCTCTCTCTTTTTCTTTCTTCTTTTTCTTTTTTCTTTTCCTCTCTTTTCAACCTTCAGCCTTTTAATTCATTCTATATATTTTTCTCTATTTTGTTTCTTGTATCATTTTTTCTGTTCCGTTTTTAAATGCTTATTACTTTATATTTCTTATGGTAATTACCTATTCTTCTAGATTTTGTATGGTACCTCTTCTACCTATTTTAATTTTATCACTATTATCCTTTTTCTCTTCTCTCTTTCCTTTTTCCTGGTCCTAATATTTTTTTACAAGGGAACAAAAAAGCATCAAGGAAATATAATAAAAGGAACAATGTGTCAAGGAGAAACTTTACCACACACACGTATACAACAAATTAAAATCCTATAGTAGAAAGAGAAGCTAACAAACCACATAAGCCAATCAAGATAAGCAGATAGCTAGACACCAAATAAATTAAAGCCATATTAAGAAACAGGAAGACATGATCCAATCTAACAAACAAATTAAAAAATAGAAGATGTGGAATGTGGAACAATCAATCAGAGATTTCTAAACAAATATCATGAATCAACTTAATGAAGTGAAGGAAGAGATTAAGCATATTAAGGAGACACTAGGAGAACATACAAAAGAAATTGTAAATATACATAAAATGAAAATAGATATGATGGTGATGAATGTAACAATTCAAGAAATTAAAAAAATACACAGAAAGCACATAAAAGCATATCTGAACAGGCAGAAAAAAGAATCAATGATGTGGAAGACAGTACATCTGAAATTAGACAGATAGTAGAACAGATAGATAAAAGGACAGAAAAAAATCCATCAGTGACTTAGGGATTTAGATGACAACACAAAATACACAAATATACACATTTTAGGCTTCCCAGAATTAGAAGAGAAGGGAAAGGAGGAAGAAGAATTGTTGGAGGAAATAATGGCTGAAAATTTCCCATCTCTTTTGAGGGACATGGATGTACACATTCAGGAAGCACAGTGTACCCCAAACAGTATAAATGCTAACAGGCTTACTCCAAAGCAGATACATGCCAAATACTCCAATGCTCAAGACAAAGAAAGAATACTGAAAACAGCAAGAAAAAAGAGATTCATCATATAGAAGGATACTCAATAAGATTAAGTGCTGATTTCTCATCTGAAACCATAGACTCAAGAAGGTAGTGGTATGACATAGTTCAGGTGGTAAAAGAAAAAAAAAACTGTCAATCAAGAATTCTGTATCCAACAAAGCAAGCATTCAAAAATGAGACAGAGTTCACAATATTCACAGATAAATAGAAATTAAGAGAGTTTGTCAATAAGAAACCTGCCCTTCAAGAAATAATTAAGGGATTTCTGTAGGTTGAAAGGAAAACATAGGAGATAGAGGGTTGGAGGAGAATGTAGGAAAGAAATCATTGGTAGGAATACCTGAAATGGTAAAAAATAAAAATAACCTATGGAATATATAAACCTAAAGAAAATATGACTACTGTAAGTAATTCCTTGACAGTAATAACATTGAATGGCAGAAAAGATAAGGATATATGACCCATCTATATGCTGTCTACAAGAAACTCATGTTAGATCCAAGGACACAAGGATGCTAAAAGTGAATGGTTAGTAAAGAATTATACATGCAAACAATAATCAAAAAGGGTGGGAGTAGCTATACTAATAGCAGACAAAATATACTTCAAATGCAAAACTATCATAAGAGACAAAAATGGACATTATGCATTAATCTATCAAGAAGAAAGCACCTAAACAGTGTGCCTCAAAATACATGAGGCAAACATTGGAAAAACTAAATGGAAAAATAGATTCCTCTAAAATTATAGTGGGGGAATTCAATAAAGCATTATCACCATTAGGCATAACATCACAACAGAGGATCAACAAAGAGAGAGCTTGAATAACACATTAGAGGATCTGGACCTAATAGACATATAGAAAACATTACACCCAAATACAGCAGGATATATATTCTTCTCAAGAGAACACAGATAATTCTCCAAGATATATTACATGTTAGGCCACAGAACAACTCTCAATATATTCAGAAAGACCAAAATTATATGAAGTAATTTCTCTGGCCAAAATGGAAAGAAGCTAGAAATCAGTAAGTGACAGAAAACCAGATTAGGCACAAAAATATGGAAGTTAAACAACAGAATCTTAGATAAAGAATGTGTCAAGGAAGAAATTGCAATAGAAATCAAAAAATACCTTGAAATGAAAGAAAATGACAACACAAAGTACCAAAATCTATGGGATACAGCAAAAGAAGTGGTGAGTGTGAAATTCATAGCCATAAATTCCTATATTAAAAAAGAATAAAGAGGCAAAATCAAAGACTTAATTGCACACTTGGAGGAATTAGAAAAAGAACAGCAAAGTAATCCAAAAACAAGTAGAAAGAAGGAAATAACAAAGATTAGAGAAGAGTTAAATGAAATTGAAAATAAGAATGCACTAGAAAAAAAAAACAAAACGAAAAGCTGATTATTTGAGAAGATTAATAAAAATGACAAACACATAATTAGACTAACAAAGAAAAAAAAAGAAGAGGCAGATACATAAAATAAGAAATGAGAAAGGGGCTATCACCCCTGATCCCATAGAATTAAAGAGTATCATAAGAAGATAGTTTGAAAAATTGTAAGCCAACAAGATGGAAAGCTTAGAGCAAATGGACAAATTCCTAGAAACACACAAGCAGCCTACATTCAGGAAAAATGAAATTGAATAACTCAACAGAAAAATGACAAGTTATGAGATTGAAATAGGCATCAAAAACCTCCAACTAAGAAGAGACCAGGACCAGATGGCTTAACAGGGAATTCTACCAAACATTCCATAAAAACTAACACCAATCCTGCTTAAACTCTTCCAAAAAATAGAAGTAGAGGTTATGTTGCCTAACTCATTCTATGATGCCAACATCACCCTAAACCAAAGCCACACAATGATGGCACAAGAAAGCAAAACTATAGACCAATCTCTCTAATGATCATAGATGATAAAATCCTCAAAAAAAGTATTAGCTAATCATATTACACATCACATAAAACAAATTAAATACCATGACCAAGGGGGTATGCACAGATGGCTCAACATAAGAAAATCAATCAATATAATATACCACATTAACAGATTGAAAGAAAAATATTACAAGATCTTCTTTATAGATGTAGGAAAAACATTCAACAAGATACAGTACAATTTCTTGATAAAAACACTTCAAAAGATAGGAATAGGAGGAAATTTCCTCAAATAATAAAGTTCCACATGATATATGCCAAACCCACAACGAACCTCATATTCAATGGTGAAATCCAAAAGAATTCCCTCTAATATCTGGAACAAGACAAGGATGTCCTTGGTCACTTCTCTTATTTAACATTTTGTTAGAAGTACATGTTCAAGCACTTAAACAAGAAAATGATATAAAAGACACCAAAATTGGAAAGGAAGAAATAAAAATATCAGTATTTGCAGGTAACAAGATCTCATATGTAGAAAGCCCTGAGAAATCTACAAGAAAGCTTCTAGTGTTTACAAATGAGTTAAGTATAGTGGGAGGTTATAAGATTAACATAAAAAATCAGTGGCATTTCTGTACATCCATAATAACCAATCTGTAGAGGAAATCAGGAAAAATCCATTTAAATAACAACTAAAGGAGTCAAACACCAAGAAATAATTACCTAAAGACATAAAGACAAGTACACAGAAAACTACACAACACTGTTAAAGGCAATCAAAGAAGACCTAAATTAGTAGATGAATATTCCCTATTCATAGATAGGAAGACTAAACTTCATTAAGATGTGTGTCCTATACAAACTGATTTACACATTTAACACAATCCCAATATAAATTACCACAGCATTTATTACTGAATTGGAAAATCTTACTAAAAAAGTTATTTGGAATGGCAAGGGACCCCGAATAGCCAAAGACATGTTGAAAAAGAAAAATGAAATTGGAAGAATTACACCACCTATCTTTAAAGCATTCTGCAAAGCTACAGTGGACAAAACTGCATGGTATTGTCATAGGGTTAGACATACTGCTGAATGGAACAAAACTGAGAGTTCTGGTATCAATCCTCACACATACAGTCCACTGATATTTAAAAAGGAAGCCACAACCACTCAATGGGGAGAGAATGGCCTATGGTGGTTGGAGAACTGGATATCCATTTCCAAAAGAATGAGAGAGGGACATTATCTTACACCTTATAAAAATTGCCTAAAGATGGACCAATTGCAAATATTCTCACTGTCCTGATTTTGTGATAATCAAGGTAGGCTAAACATTCGCTATATTAGAAACCATGCATGTGTCCCCAGACCTACATTTTTTCCCTAGGCCTGGTTTTTAGAATGCTGGTGATAAACTAAACTTGATTTATTATATGACCAAGCTGTATGGGAAATGGCTGTAACTCTAGTTATCTTTGGTCAACCTTAAGAGATATAGCAGGGAAAAGATGAGGCTCAAATGGTTGGGCATTCATCTCCCATATGGAAGGACCTGGGTTTGATCACCAGCACCTCCTGGTAAAAAATTAAGTAAAGAAAAATATAGAAAGAGTGTGGGTCACCAGGCTGCTTGTGCAGGTATGCCTCCAGGCCCCGTGCACGGGTGCACTGCCAGGCCCCATGTGTGGGTGAGCCACCAGGGCCTGTACATGGTTGCACCATCAGTCCCCATGAGCCATGCAGCAAGATGATGACATAAAAGGAAAGTGACCAAAGGGAGAACCAAGACAAGTCGCACCGAAAAACCTGGAACTAAGGTTATGCAGGCAGTGAGATGCCTCTCTCCCACATTGGAGGTTCCGATGTTTGTATCCCAGTGAAGACAGGAGGAGAAGGATGAGAAGAGATGGCAGGAAATGGAAACAGAGAGTTGCCCAGCAAATGGACACAAAAGCAGCAAAAATGGGGGGGGGGTAAAATGGATAAAAGTAAATAAATAAATAAATCCTTTTAAAAATGGTATAGGAGAGTAAGATACGGACTATAATTAGTAGTAAAATTTTGATGATGCTCTCTCATAATTTGTTAACAAATGTTTTGCAACAATGCAAAGTATTTGTGCCAGGGTGATGTGTGGGAACCCTGTATGATGTTATGCATGTTTGTTTTGTAAATTCAAAATGTTTACTGAACACTTATTGTTTATGTATATTCATGTTTGAATGATATACTTCAATAAATTGTTTAAAAAATAAAGAAAAGAAAAGACAAAAAAGATGGATCAAATATCTAAATATAAGATTCAAGGCCATAAGTATCTTGGAACATAATATAGGAAATGATCTACAAAATCTTGTAGTAGGAAATGATTTCATGATTTTTACACCCAAGCACAAACAATGAAAGAAAAATTAGATAAATGGGACCTCCCAAAATTCAAAACTTTTGCACTGCAAAGGAGTCTGTCAAGAATGTGAAAAGGCAGCTGACTCAATAGAAATAAATTTGTGTTAATCATCTACCCGATAAGGGTCTAATATCCAGCATATAAAAGAAATCCTACATCTCGAAAATAAAAAGACAACCAAACAATTTCAAAATGGGCAACTGATTTCAAAAGAAAAATGGCTGAAAGCACATGAAAAGAGGCTCAAAATCACTGAATATTAGGAAAATACAAACAAAACGACAATGACCTATCAATTTGCACCCATTTGACTAGCAGCTCTTATAAACACAGAGGACTACAAGTGTTGCAGAGGATGGGGAGGAAAGGGAACATTTATCCACAGCTTTTGGGAATGTAGAATGGTGCAGCCATTGTGAAGGACAGATTGGTGGTTCCTCAGGAAGCTAACTAAAGAAATAATATATGATCCACCAATCCCACTCCTGGGTATATGCCCAGAAGAATTGAAAGGAGGGACATGAACTGATATATGCATACCAATATTCATAGCAGAATTATTCCCTATTGCCAACAGTTGGAAACAACCCATATGTTCATCCACAGATGAATGGATAAGTAAACAGTGATATATTCATACAATGGAATATTACTTAGCTTTAAGAAGGAATGCACTATTAATGTGGGGCAACATGGATGAACATTGAGGACCTTATGTTGAGTGAATCAAGATAAACATTGAAGGACAAATATTACATGACCTCACTGATATAAATTAAGTAAACTGAACAAGCTCATAGAGCTAGAGCCTGAAAGATAGGTTTATAGAAAATAGAAAAGGAGCCAACACCCATACGGGTGATAGCTATGACAACGTGGAAGCATTTAGTTGTCCAGTAAAGGGACATGACAGGGGTATAGTGAATATATTCGGTTGGGTAGTGGAGGTTTGACAGGGGTCAATGTGGAGAGGTTGGGAGGTGGGTGGGATGGTCCATGGAAGTGGGGGGAGGTTTGGGGGAGGGAGCAGATGAACACTAGGGATTGGAATATCAGGTTGAAATTACGATGTTGGGAATACTTGTTTGGCAATATGACAAGGAAATGTTACTAGTTTAGGGCATTGGATGGGGGGCATTCAGGTCAGGGTGCACCTGTTGTAGGCTTCTAGGGAGCTTGTGAATGATCATTTTGGCATAGTGTGTTGCATCATTGGGTAGAGACTTACATAATGAACGGCAAGTTGTTGGACTCCCATTTTATGGAGGCCCACTATGTTCTCAAATAGAGGGACAGGAATCACTTGACAGCATTGGTGATACCTAATAGGGGAGGACTGATCAGTGTGTCAAGCCCTCAGTGAAGATGCAAGTAACTATGACTCTTCTGTTTCAAGGAGTAAAGCCTGGTGGTCACCATGGGCCTGAAGGGGAGGGGAGTGAGTAATAAAATAGATGGAACAGGGGGCAATTTGGGGGTGATGGAAGTGTTCCACATGATTTTGCAAAGATGGATACAGGACACAATAATTTTTTCAGATCTTATGAAAGTATATGGTCCAAAATGTAAACCATACTGTGAACCACTGATGATGGTTAATAGCTATGATTCAATATTTGTGCATAAATTTTAAGAATTGTACCATCCACATATAAAAGGCTTTTGAAGGGGGTAAGGGGAAATGGGGGAGATATTGGGTATATAGGAATCCCCTGTATTCTGTGCATGACTCTACTGTGACCTAAAACTTCTTTAGAGAAAAAATGAAAAATTTAAAAAAGTAAGATACTCGGGAAATAAATGGAAGAAAATTTCACTGTACATGAAGGACAGCAATCTTACAGTGATGAAAGGCAAAATGTAAAAAAACAGTTTTATTTCTTCAAAATGTTTTCATTAATTTTTAATATTCCAATTTTTAAAAATATTCTCCTAATTTTACTTATTATTTTTTCTCTCTTTTACTTCTTATATATAAAACTGTCATTACTATTTTGTTTTCTTATTAATTGTATGTGGCTATTTTATTGGCTTCATTTTTGAAGAAGTTTTAGATCACATAATTGTTACAACTGTAATGGGGGAAGATCATTGTTGTGGGGTGTCATTGATAGGGTATACATCTGAGGAAGTTCAGCTGCCTATACATATGAGGCATATAAATGTGTTCAAGTGTTCATGGGGCATTGTCATGGTGGGTGGAATTTCACATAATGACCAAAACTTATAAAATTCCCATTCAGGAAAGTTCTGCCACATTCTCTAATGGAACAGCAAGAATGCCCCAAGTACAGGGACAATGACTTGTGAAGGACTCTTGATATTGATGACTATGCCTTTGCTCTTGAAATTGAAATAGCTTAATAACGTAAGGTTACTAAGAGTTACCTATGGGGAGACTCCTTTTTGCTCAAATGTCACCTCTCTCTAAGCCAAACTCAGCATATAAAAGCAATAAATTCCCCCCAGGTTTGGACATGACTCCTGGGCATGAACTTCCTTGAAATCGAAGAATTGCTACCAAGTAATAAGAATCTTGAAAAAACAAAAACCAAAAAGCATCTTGACCAAAAGGGGGAAAAGCTAAAGACAAATGAATTTGTATGGTGTAGAGAATTCAAAGTGAGTTGGTAGGCCATCCCAGAGGTAGTGCTTATGCACATCTCAACAGGGCTTCATTGAGAACCAAAGTAAATGCGATCCCAAACAGCAAAGCTTCTCAGGGATATGGAGATGTCCAGACACTATTGTGAGGGCAGACAACTCAGGAATTTGGTTCCATGCCAGTGTGCACTAATCTGGTATTTATGCTCCCCAGTGTGACTGAGTTCAACTCAGCAGTGGTTTCCCTATGCATGAATCTTCTGTCTTTCTATTTGAACCTATAATTAGTAATATAGTTGGTAGGTGTACAACCAAGAAACTTAAATCTTTGGGCTGACCATATGCCAGCAGAGTCCTGAATCTCAAAGGAGTTGCAACACCTTCTTTCCAGTTCAATGGACTCACTCAGGTCAACTAACAAAGAGGAGATGATGGACAACCAACATACCAAGGAACCTAGAGTGACTACAACTGCAAGCAAGAGAGTCCCATCTATCAGATATATGGGATCAATGCACCCTTCAGTTAATGGCGGAGTGGGCATCACCATCCCAGTGTCCTCAGGATTGGGAAATGAACTATAGACTATAATAAACTTATGAGTATTCTACTATAGACTACTTGATTCTAGCAATGGAAGAAATACCATTGTTATGGAGGCAACAACACATGGATGTTCTGGGGTTAAGGAGAGGGAAAAACAGGTGTAATAAGGGGGCTTGTTCGGGACTTGGGAATCTTCTGAATGACACTACAATGACAGATACAGGCTAAGATATATCCTGCCATAACCTACAGAGTCAAATGGGATACAGTGTAAACTATGATGTAAACTATAATCCATGCTTATTGGAAATGCTCCAATTTGTGCTTTTCAATTGCAGTGAATGTACCACACTGAGGAAAGATGTTGCTAATATGGGATGTGTGGGAAGCAGGGCATATGGGTATCCCCTATATATTCTCTGTAACATTTATGTAATTGAAGTATCTTTTAAAAAATAAAAAAGTGGGAAAAAAGCATTATTGTGAACAAAAGAAAGCATGTATTGTACCTGACAAAACTAATCTACAGTGATAGAAGTAAGAACAATAATTGCTTCTGTTGTGGAGGTTTTGGCATAAAAGATTCAAAAGAATTATAAGGGAATTCTTTATAATTTTAGAATGATGAAAATATTCAATGTCTTGATTTGATTGATACAGGTGATAATTAAACATGTATATATAATACAATTGCAACCCTCATCAAACTGTACATTTAAAATTATGTATTTGTATGTAAAACACTTTAATTAAAAATATGAGGCTATAATTGAAGAGTTGCACAAGATATTATTGAAACAAGCATACTTTCTGCCAACAATTCTACTACATGAAGAAAAGTTCTCAATGTGTGATTAATATAAAATCATCAAAAAGCTGACATTTCCTTTTCAAAGTGAGGAGATGAATCAAATGATGACATGGAGGAGCTTGGAATTTTCAGAGTGAACTCTTAATTATATTTCCAAATGAATTGTCTGATAATTCTATCTCCATTTGTGAGTGTGTAGAAGGGGAATAGAGAAGTAATATTGAATAATTATTTAAAGTCATTTCTGAAACCTGGTAAAAGGCAAAGCTTTGAAGGAAGTACAAATTCCAGGTAAAGACTGAGTGTCTTTTCTTCTAGATTTAAGAATTTAAGTTTACTTTTAGCAAATAACAGAACCAAAAGACTGAAATTGAGCATAAAGATGCTAGAGTTGGCTCCCCTCATCTCAGAGATGAGGCAAATGGGCCCAAAGTCATACCAAATTTGCTGTAGGGTCCAGAATCAAGGTTTCCTACTCTAGCCTCTCAAGGAAATCCATTTGTTTTTCCCTTCATTTTCCTGTCCTCATTATCATCAAATTAATGAAGAGGTAATTTTGATAGTTGGAAATTTCTTCCCTATGCAGCTTTGAAAATTCTAAAGCTAATTGAGCTGGCTTTCTATTAATCTAATGTTAGAAGTCTACTCTTTGTACTTAGTTCCCAGAAGGATATTAACCAGACCTTCTTCATTTTGTTTACAGGAATAAGAAAACATCTCAAAGCAAAACCAGGCAAAAGCTTGTAAATCTGTAACTTTTCTCAGAGACAAAATGCTTGATATAGTTTAGCAGTTGTCTGAGAAAAGAGAAATGAACTGACACTTATTAGCCACTGAAATCAAGGACAAGATGGATGTGCTTGAGACAACACAGGACTGAGAAATTGCACTTATTCTCATCACAAGACCCCGACATCACTTTTTTAAACTTGTTTTTCTTCTCAACTACCACTTTTCTTTTTTTCTTATAAAAACCCTATTTCACATTTTCCCTTTGGACTGGTTTTGGGAAGATTCTCCTTTTTTCCTTGCTTGTGCAATTGTAATAAATTACTACCTCACTAACAGACATGTTTGTCCTTTGTGGACAGTCCTGACTATTGGAAATAGCTCTATTTAGGGTAACAACTTGGGGACCCAGCCAGGAGCCTTGATGCTCTGGGATGCAGCCCCCTGGCATAGCCCCAATCCATGCTTTGTCAGCTGTGGGGCTTCCCTGGATCCCCCAATTCTGTGCCTAGTAGATCCCTGGGGATTCCCCTGGAGGACCAAGGCTGGAGCTTCTAGGTGAGTTTTCATAGATGGACAGACAACAGGTGCTTTGTGTGAAGGTGATTCTGAATCTGGGTTTTTCCTTGTGCAAATAAGTGTGTAAGATGATCTCTTCTGTTCTAATCTTTGCTTACTTTCACTTTGTTGATCTGCTCATTCAGAGGAGACTATTGAATTAATGTTTTTGGTCTGCTGGTACTGAGGAAATTGTTGGATTAGCTTTCTTGGTCTGTTCATGCTGAAAAGACTGTTGAAGTTTGAATTTATCTGAGGTCATGAAAATGAACCTGGTAGGTTTGAGTCTCAGTATCCATGATCTCAAATTTGGGAGGTTCCACTGTTGCATTTGGAATTACATTTTGTTTTGAAATTAGGGGATTTTTGAGGAACCTTTTGTTATATCTTTTTATAATCTTTTGGTGTTGACTAGCCATGGGAAAATCTCAGAATGTGATATCTATATCTACTGTGGATTGTATAATACAAAATTGATCTAAATTTGGAGGAGACCCTCTAAAGAAAAAGAAAATGCTTTTGTATTGGAATTTTGCCTGGCCAAAGTAAAATGTAACCTGAAATTATTTTTAAATTTCATTAATATCTTGCAATTGAATATGATTTGTAAAAACAAATTAAATGGAATTAGTTTAGATACTGGAGAAGTGGAAAAACATAGCATCATTAATGTTCCCTATTTTGTTTCCATGATAATTCTCATTAGATCTGGATACCTCCATTAATAAAATTGGTGCTGTTAAAGTTTAGTAAATTTTGAAACATACAATTCTATGAAAGTAAAAGTAGAAGAAGTAGAAATATGCTAGTTGCTTTTATAATACTGTAATTCTGTCATGGCTTGGCGATGACAACTTGTCTCCAGAAAACTGTTTCAGAAATGTGTCCTTGTAAATTTCTCATAATATATCTCCCTAAAATCCTGATAAAATCATGAACTAAAGATCCCTATAAGCTATCAGTATTCTAGTATTGCATTTGAAATGAAGAAAAGTTGTTTTGTATGTAACCAAAATGAATAATTATTCTGACAAGTTTGTTTAATGTTGATGGTAATTGTATGTTGTAAGAGGTTTGCTTGGAGACAGTTTCCAAAATCATTTTGGTAACTTAAGTATGAAAGGTATATAGAATTTGTTTTTATTTTTACTATTATTAAGAAAAAAGAAAGTAATTTAGTCCTAAGAAAATGAATGGCTATTCTGAAAGAGGAAAATGAGGATTACTAGTGTTTTGTTGAAAAGAAATATATATATGTGTGTGTGTGTGTGTGTGTGTGTGTGTGAAAACAAAGAATCTGTACCTTATCAAAATTTCTTCATTATATCCTAAGTGGTATATAATGGTATATAATGAGAGAGAGAGAGAGAGAAATATGTATACACACACACACATTGATTATCTCAAGAGTACTTTTATATCCTTTCACTTAAAACAGCCATTTAAAAATAAACTGTGCTTCTTTAACTGAGAGAAAGTCAAATTTTAGTTTTGCACCAGAACACCATTTGGTAAAAATAAATTAGATAGCATAGATAATAAACAGATTGATAGGTTTTTTTAATATAAATGACTTCACGTTATCAACATCTACTAGATTTTTGCTTAATAATGATTTCTCAGAATTAGTCATTTACATTGTAATTTTTCAGTTTAGAAAATTACTTTTACAAATTTCCCATAACCATCCTTAACCACATACATGGGTTACTTCATCTCAAGACAAATCCACCTTTAAATAAGCTTATTGAATTATAACCAGTAATAAGTGAAATTTACTAATTTACTAGTCTTTCTACAACTTTCCACATGCATTCAAGTGTACATATTTCCATCCTGAGTTTATGAAAACTAGCCATCTTATCTTAGGACAAGTCACACCTCCTTAAACAAGTTCTCACAAACCTTCTACTTCTTTCATATCCATTTAAGTCTCATATCACTCATTCTGTTATGTGACAAACTAATCATTTCAATTTTAGGCAAAAGAATAATTTTTTAAAAAAGACATTTGTTACAATTTCATTAACCAAAAACTTAAAATTTTCATCATGTTAAAAATTTAACAGACTCAATGCTACCTTATTTTATTAGTATCCATATAAACCTAGGAAGATTACACTCAAGGAGAATAAAACATAATAATGATTATGCAAGAAATGCTTTTTCTCTTTATTTTCTTCCATAAGTTAAAACTATTTTGTTTTCATACTAACTTAAAATTTCATAATATCTGAAAATTGTAAAAATTCAAAACTATACTATCTATCAGGCTCTGGGGAATATATTATAATTGTTTAATTTGTTTCAATCATGGTTTAGAAAACCTTTCTATAGCTTTTAAGAACCTTTTCTTTACTTATTGAAATTTATATTACTCTCATCTCAAAGGTGTTAAAATTTAATTGGGGAATAATAGAACAAACTATACAAAACAAGGTTTATTCTGTAATATCCCCTTTGTCTCTATAATTTTAACTTTCAAGCCTTGTACACACAATTCTAAGTTGAACTCACATCTCCCATATCCTTCAACACCCAGCCCTTCCCCCAACTTCCTGAACCAGTTTTCAAGGTTAGGAGAAGAACCTGGGGGTGTGAAAGGCTAGAAGAAGATTATGGAAGAATTCAGAAAAAATCATTTTAGTTTCTTGTCTTTAAATAGTTCCTTTAGTCTGATTTATATGACTTTTTGTCTTGTTTGGCTTTTCTAATTTGACCCCCAGGAGCATTCATTTACCAATATAAGCACTTATTTAATTTTTAGCAATGTGAATAGAGCTCTTTTAAGGATTTCCATTTGTTAATTTATAACTCCCATCCAGAGGTAGGAAAATATACATTAAACAAACAGATACAAACCACAGAAACACAGAAGTACACAGATATAAAACTTACTGTTTCCCAAGATAGTAGAGAAACAGTAAAATAGAAACAGAAGAGAATCTCTTACCCAATGGCCAAAAACAGAAGCCATGACAGAGAGCCCAATCAGACATTAGTGCAACAAAGTTCAGACCTCAACCACAATGTGGTGGGAGTTCTAAGATCCAAGAGCAGCTAGCTGGGTGAGCCAGGAGATGACCCCAGAGAGTATGGAACAGAAAGGATTCCTGCAGGTACCTTGCTCCTCTCTGAGGTGTCAGAGGCATCATCCCAGTGTCTACCTTTGGATCCCACTTCTATACACCAAGTACTGTTATGCTGAAAATAAATCAAACAGACTTTTTAAAAAGGAGTGTAGAGCAAGTTTATTAAGCTAAAGTTGCTTTAAGGTAGGAGCAACACCAAAAGAGATTTCTGCTCAAAGGGCTGAACTGGGGGAGCAGCTTATATGGCTGCTTGAGACAAAGGAGAGGTGTGGGGGAATGCAGA